>JAHZMV010005054.1:0-11527 GCA_027743765.1 Coecobrya sp. COE2 | reverse complement strand
GTACATATGCAAAGTGGTTTTGTGCGAGGTGCCCTAAGACCGAATAATGTACTTCATTTCCTGAACGTTTTATTTAAAGTACATCTTTGGTTTACACTTCTAGCGTTTCAAATCTAAAAGCTGTGAACATTTTGATTCTTCGTGACTACAGTCGAGTGTGCACAACTTTAAGTAGAATTCAATGTCACCATCAACCCTTGTTTTGCTGACAATGACATAGATTTTTTGTTTACACCTGGTTAAGGAACGGATATGGTTGAAACATTTACACTTTTCATGTCATAATGGACCTATGCTAAACGTTTATTAAAATGACACATTACCATATTTTTTCCATTCATAAACACAATTATGTCATAAATGCAAAAAAAGAAACTAGCATTGTCTTCTCTGAAGTGCTAGCACAAGGTCTAAATCAATAATGCTAAAACAAAATGAATTTTCTATCACATTAATTATTATCTGCATACAAAAGAAGCTAATAGACAGTTATCGGCACTGCATATCTAAAGATCTTGAAACGTTTCAAGTGTGTAGAATGCTGTAAATTCTTACATCTCATCTTCTTCATTAAGACAATGCATATAATGTGTAATGAATTACTAACATTCTTGAAGGATTGAATAATCGATCATCTTAGCATAATATATCGCTGAATTTTGATTGTTTTCGATTGGTCAACAGTATCTTTCATAAAATATATTTCTTCAAGTTATTAAGTATTATATAAAACGGCAGTTTTAATGATTTCATCCTTATAATAGAAAAACACATACATACATACTCGATGTGCCAATCTGTAAAATACCCATGACACATGACAGTGTTAGGGGAGCTGCTTCTTTGAATATGATTTTGGCAGAAAAAATACATGAATTTTAAAACAATGTACAACAAAAAAACGTATAAAAATACCTATTTGTGCGCTTCGTAATTTTTAGGGGAGTACAGCACCAGCTCTAGTCCATGTAACAATTACAAAGCATCACAATTTACACGTTGCATGCATGCATACAATTAATCGCATGATGTCAACTAGTCGGTCATTCAAAAGCAATGTAACAAAAACTAAATATTCTCAATTACTCATTCACACCATTCGATGACCATCCTATTTAATTGAAAATAATTACTCTGAAGTGTATACAAGTATATATATAATTTTAAGTATCCTTCATCCTTGCTATTCTCTTCAAAACATAACATATCCTGCTGCGTCTCTTAATAAAAATCGATGACCGATGGTTTTTTCTCCCGAAAATCATTAGTTTTTTTCAGCACTCAGTAAATCTTGAGATGTACTTTGTACTTGTTGTGATCTCATCTTCAACAGCTACTAGCGACAGACTTCAATGTCCATATTGACAGCTCTGGAATGAAATATTGTTCAGACAATAAGTTACGACATTTGTGAGTCACTGACAATGAATCGACGTGCTATATTCATTAATTCTATTCTCAGTTTTATCTGTTGTGCATGCTGAAAAATTCGAAGGTCAGAAAATTACCATCTTGAAATTTTAGGTAGACGAACGTTGTCGGTCAAATTATTGATTACGAGTATACTGCATTTTATTGCATATTTATTACTACAAGCTATTTCTTGTCAGTTTTTGCAGGACATGCAAGGACCTCCTACTGTCCAGAGCAAACTGCTTCTACACTGTTGGTCGTATAGTCGTATCTGCATGGAATTTTATTTAACTTACCGAAATTTTACGTGTCATGTCCCTGTCCACAGTGCATGTGACCAATGCCACAAAACAGGCAAAATAAAATTTTGCAGAAAAAATGCAGTAATTATTAATTCCGCATAGCTAATAGCACTAATAACTTTGCTGAGCGAACAGTCAGTCAGTCAATATGCTAAATGCTGGACATTCTCACCATCACGAATCAACAATTACGACCTTGTTTGATTACTTTTTTACGGCATATTGTATTACAAAAATTTACGTGGAAAATGATAGCTCATCATGCTACAAGCTTTTAAATTGTATGATATCATTTTATTAATAGTTATGATACAACCAATACCGCATCATCACAGGTTTTTATACTTTTCATGACAGATTAATAATAAATTATTCTGCCCGAAGGATTTTTACGAGTGGCTAGTAATTAATGTATTCATGAACTATTCATGAATTGAATTTGCTATCAAGAAAGAGTTTCATAGAATATGCCTTCTGGACAGTAGCAGTACATTTCCTTCTGTTTAATTAATAATAAACTAATTTGCGTTAATACTTAGTTAATCTTATGCTGCATAGTTTATTTACCAGACAAGCAAGAACTTATTCATTATTTGTTAGTCAATAAGGAAATTCGTTCGTTTCCCCTTCCCGAGTCTTTTCAAATTGCTGCAAATTCAGTCAATAAAAAGTAATAAGGCGGAATTGCACTTGAATAAAATAAAATCCAATCTTTGAATACACAATTCGTCATTTTGGGCTATTGGATGGAAAGTAATCCATCGAGGCATCAAAATGACAAGTAATAGCTATTCTCTGAAGTTATAGCGTAATATTAGATATTACTAATTAATACTGATTCGTGTTTTTCAATTTAGAAGTACCTAATACTTACTTATTACTTACTTATAAGTGCAATAAAAGTTTACAGGCTAAGCTTAATATACAAAAGCACCTGAAATTGAGTCATCGTTGGTAACTTGGAAATTAAAACCGGCACCCCTTGTCTAGTCTTTGAGGTTTAGGTTCTCCAGTATGTTTGATGACTAATGAAAATGCCATAAATAGCCGTGTGGATTTGTCCTCACAGTCCTCACGAAATCAAATTCCTGGTAACGTTGTGCAACGAAGGTTTTTGAAGAAAAACTGGGTACGCAGACACCCCAGATTTATGAATCTACATCTATAGTATTACTCTCACGTTTGTTACCTTACAGTAATGATTCACACATTTCAGACCCAATGCCCGATATGCACCAATGATCATGCATCCCTCAATAAACAAACACTAACGATGATGAAAGTGTAATATTTTTATCGCTGATAATTCAAAAAACTTTGAAATACATATTCAGTGAGGAAGAGTTGTTTGCTGTAATTTTGGTGGTAAATGGAGATTCCGCTTTGATTGCAATAATCCATTCTAATAATCATAAGCAAAACATTTTTTGTTAGAAATCAACCTACTACGTTTTGTTGTTATACCGTGCCCAAAACTGACATGATTCATCTTTCAAGTAAGAAATATGATGTAAAACAAAAAATATGTGATGTAGTACAAATTGTGCTCCTCGTAATGGAAGTCATAAATAAGTAGGTAGTGGGCTTATTTAATGCGGAGGCTTTCATTCTTTCGCGTTAGTATTCGAGTATTTCAACAACTTTGGCTTATTATTCTATCACATGAACATCTATTTTGAAACACGTGTGCTCTATGAACTGCTGATTAAACCGAATTCTTTCAAATATGATGGGAATTAATTGGGATTATTTGATTTCTCTCTTTGATTAATTGAAAAAGAGGATTCTCTCTCATGGTTTTGTTTGGTTGAGTTTTTCGTTGCAACATTTTTATAAAAAAAGATGAGCTAATATCTTCCCCTCTGTTATGCTAGTACCAAAGTTGATGTATATTTGTCTCTTATATTTAGATATTTACACCTTTATATACTTAAGAAGTAGTCATAAATTCATTAAATAATAGTCATTTATTGATCGACTTATGTCCTGTGTATGTACAAAAGGCGAATTTAATCCCTGAAAGGATCTAGTCACGTAGCAAAAGTAAATCTGACGATTAATTTATATACCTAGGCATATTTATTTATTAGGGTAAATTAAAAATTAAAAATATCCCGCTAATTGGAATTTGTTAAAATTATCTAGTTAATGAATAGAAGGAATTTTGATTTGCTTCCTTTTAATAAGGCTTTCTTTAAAAAATCTTTTTACCTGATATCGACAACGATTCAATCCCCATGCATGCAATTCACAAAACTTGACTTGGAAAGACACTGGGCTTCTTTGTGCGGGACCAATGGGTGGGTACTTCCATTTGAGAGACACCATACGGAATCCAGCTTCTCCTTCAAGATCATCAATATCTGAAACAAAAGAGAGTAAAAAAGCGCATTACCAACCATTTTGACTAGGCATTGGTCTACTCCATTCACGAAGAGCTCATCATCCTTATGCTACTAATGGGAGTTGTACGTGCCTATTGTATAGTAATGGTTATGTTGTAGCTGTAATGCAAATATTTGAGAAACACAAAGATAAGCCACAATGGAATTGAGTAACTGTATTGTGGTTAATAAAGAAAGAATATCAAAAAATCAAACCACAGACTGTAACTTGATGTCACAATAAGAATGGGATCAATGTAGTTTTGTACTAGGGACGAAGAAAATTGTCTGCATGTTTGATCCTTATATACTAACAGAAACGTACTGCATCGTTTTCTTACAACTTTATGTGAGAAATCTTGATGTGGTACTTCTACATTATATCTGTGCATTAGTCAGTGGCTCTTCTGTGTTGCTTGATGGTTTGATTTCCAAGTAAACCATAAACATTAAAGTATTGAGCAAAACCTGGGATGAGAATTTAGTCCATTGCTGTCCCCATCCCCATGGAAGCTGACAGATTCTCATGACATCCATATTATGTGCATTTTATAGCAGCACTGATTTTTACCAACCTTGAGGTTTCAATGTAACCAAAGGGATTTTCATAGAAAGGAATGAAGTCACTAACGATTTCATAGAAGTGCTCATAAACCGACGCATAAACCAAGTGAAGGAAGACCATCTCAGGAACCAGTGCACCTTCAATGAACCATGAATTTAGCAATTGAATGATTTTCATTTCGTGTTTGATTCAGGAATCGAAACTTGCTACGCAATTTAAATATTATTCTAATGTGAATGTTTCTATGAGTTGTGTAGTGTTCACCGTTTTTTGTCATTTTTACACGCGTAACAGAACTATTTTTAGATGGCCAACATACGGAATATTTTTTTTTTAATACCGTGTTTGATGTAAACATGCTATTGTTGATGTCTTGCAGTTGAAAAGCAATTTGGATAAATATTGAAACAACATTAACACTAACCTAATGCAGAGAGTAAGGGAAAGCCAAATAATTTTCAACTTCTCACCTGCTCAGTTTCATTCTATATTCAAGGTTTCTCTAGCTATTATTATGTCTAGGTATTTTTAGCTATCGTAAAGGAAGCGTTAAGCCATTTCACTCGATAATTTGCGTATTGGAGAAAATGTACCATTTTTGTTTGATGAATGCCCATTTCGTTAGTAAATAAAAATCAGTAAACCATGATTAATGATAAACTCTTGCCTCATATTGCCTTGACTTGAGTACATTGCTGTTCAGAATTGTCACTTGACGAGTGACGACAATGCGTTTATTATTAAAAACGCATGACTACCCTTCATAAAAGGAAGAATTGCGTTTCAAAAATGTAGTATTTTTAGCATTTGGTGTTATCTATGTATACTTTCAACTTTGTAGATTGTACGTTGACTGAGATCATTAAAAATTATATCACTTTCATCACTTTGCCCATCTTCATCCTTTAAACTACTAAAACTCAATCGTATGACTAGTAGAGCTAGTTATTCGGCTATTCCCCAAACACAACAGTACCATCCTCGTTATGTTTCACTGAAAGGTTCATAGAAGAACAGGGACAAATAGCAGTAGTAAATATTTTATTGGTACATATTTTTATGTTTCCCGAAGAAAGTCAAACTGTTCCGGCTTATATGTAGTATTATCCAATTATTCCTTAATGTTAAGCAGTTTCAATGGAAGTTTCGTATGAAAAATTAAATTATCATAACGCCCCCATCATCATGGAACTCCGTAATATAATGTAACATCAGCTTAAAATACGTAAACAAAATTGTTCAAAGAAATTTATTATTAGCATGTAGTTTTCTTCTCGGAATCCATGAAGTCGCGTAATCTCCAATTTTATTTCTCCGTAAATGACAAGAACGACTGGAAATATGAGTACATATAAACATGTTATTTCCATTCAAAAACTAAACATTACACTTAAACTGGTATATATTTTCTCTACTTTATTTCAATCACCACTTTAAATTAATTAGTTTTCCTGTCAACATGTACAAAAAGTTGTATACGAGATGCAAATAAAAACATGTATATACATATAAATCAAATCGTTTCCGTTTCAGCAACAACATGATCAACATACATTGCTCCAATCTAACCAGTCATTCGCGGTGCGGCAATTGAATACAAATAAAATTAAAACCAGGTTTGTATCTAAATGACATTCATTCAATGTAGTAGTGAGTAATATGTGTCAACTGTGGTTATCTGTAAACCATCTTATTAGTTCTAACTCTCTTTAAAAATGGTTTCTCATTCACAAAAATGCTTTCTAACTGGCTTCGGCCGGACTTTCTCCCTTCCATTTATTCATCAGTATCAGTAAATTCATTTATAGCCAGAGCTGAACTCCAAAACCGTAACAATGAGCTATTTTGTCATGATTATTTTCTACCATTATCATAACGACAATGAGAGATGCAGGAAGATGGTCAAGAAAAAAACATACAAAAATAAGCAGATGATGGAATAAAAGTATACATAAATGTCACTTTCGTCTAGTGATAAATGATCCAACCGAGTGAACTGTGACTAGTTGGCTATTTCTCATCAGAGAAAGCTGAACATTTGCAGATGTTTTTGTGTTCAGTGGTTGGCTTCAGACTAGACGGAGTCCTTCGATTAGATCAATATATTTATTTGGAATAGACACATACTTATTATGATTTACAACATTTTTCTATCTCGTTCTTGAAATCTCGAAATATAATCTGAGTCGATGAAGATGGCTCGAGTATATGTATACGTTATTGCCAGAAAAAATGGATTGATTGTAGTATTTAATGGCTAAACTACTTACCTTGATTTGCTAGTGAAAACTGGGCACCGAAAGTTACAATGAGAATGAAAACACTCAAGTGTAAATATTTGGCAGTCCATCGTCTTCTCCTGGAGTTGTACTCAATGGGGTAATACGATACGGATGGCATGTTGTTGTTCAGTAAATGGTAAAAGGTTAAATGGAAGGGTTATTTTCTCTCACAAGCCGCTTTGTTGTTCCTGAGTTTGATACATCTGCATACCAAAGCTCTGAGGACCGGCATAAATTGTATCGTCGGCGAAAGTTATTGGTTTAGCGAATGGGAATTATGCAAATGAGAAGGTCCGTCCGTCGTCCACCGTCTGCCTTGTCTGAAATAAAGAAAATACAATGCATCTAAACTTCATATATAAACTAATAGCAGATAAACGCTTATTTCCATTTTATAAAAGAGGCATTGTGAAGGTGTAAATATTTCTTTGTTGTGCTAGATTTTTCCCTTGAAACCGTTTTTATCCTTTTCTTATTTACATACACAATATCCCGTCTGGGAAACAATTTTATTGACATTTTATACAATTTAAGTTTTTATAGTCGCATATTTCTCTTTCTCTGTCAAGGTCTTGTTATTTCTTTCCTGTTATTTCTCTTCATCCTGTTTAATTTTGCTACAAATGAGTGTACAGGCATTCCATTGCAATGCACCGGAAAACACTCGGAAGTTCTATAAAATACCAGAGAAATGAATACGTAGGGATCAATGGCTCAAATGATGTGAGTCTACGCACGCTATATATTTTACTATTTCGTGAAGCGCTCTGTGCTTTTGTAGCAAAGATGAGAAAATTGCGACCTTAAAAATTGCTCACTCAAGTATGCCATTTTTATACCCACATGTCTAATTTTCTTGTGAAAAATATCCTGACATTTGCAGGACCCTGAAAGGAACCACTGAATTGTGAGGTTGCTGGCTGGTTACTTGGATGTTGCACATACATACATNTTGCTCACTCAAGTATGCCATTTTTATACCCACATGTCTAATTTTCTTGTGAAAAATATCCTGACATTTGCAGGACCCTGAAAGGAACCACTGAATTGTGAGGTTGCTGGCTGGTTACTTGGATGTTGCACATACATACATTCGTGGACTTATTCCACTTGGTAAACCAGAATTAAAGGATGAGCACCATCCTTTATACCAAGTTCTATTCATCGTGAAACTTTCAGTCGTTTTTTGGCATGGCTTGACATGATGATGATACGCTTTACTGTACAACAAATAAGTCCAAAAGTATATAGGGAGCTAATAGTGCATTTGATCCTTCCTTTTTTTGCAGTGTAATAATTTCTCTTAAAAGTAAAAACCCTATTCATCCAATAGCCTATAATCTGAAGGGAATCACTGAGTAAGCAAGTACTTGCTTAATGTGTATCATTTCGGTGTTCATAAAGTGTGTAAATGGGGTTAAATGTGCTGTAGCACAGGAATGGAACTCTCACATGCAAAGTCGCAGCTACTTTTAGAATGAATTCTCTCGTCCTCCCTCGACAAATAAGGCATCAGAGATAGTTTTGTCGCTCGTTGTAAGACCAATTCTGCATAATCTAATGGCGCATTCACGGTAAATGTGAGGTGATCATGGTAAAAGACATTAGCCACATACATGGCTAAAATATATCCAATCCAATACTAATGTATACAAGTGGATTTTACGCGGTGTACATCCGTCCTTAATTCTCAGACTCACAAGAGAGAAAAGTAAAGAAAAGTTACACTCGGAGAAAATACACACTGTATGACATATATATTGACAAATTAAGACACTTTCAATGTCAGGAACAAAACCATTTACAAGACCATTTAATGGGTACTTATACAAAAAATAATTTAGTGTAAATAATCGTCGCTCATTACCTTCGGCAACTTTGCAGCTAATTCAGGGTAAAGTTTCCCATGATTTACTAATTTACTACTACAGTAATATTATGTAGTACGAAATTACCAAAAAAAAAGTTCTTGGGTTGGATACAAAAAAACCTTTCTTTGCGTATATTTTTAAAAGGCATTCGGTTTTTGATACAGCGAATGCATTATGCGTGAAAAAGCCACAAAATGGTATTGAAACACTTTGGTGCTTGTTTTCTCAGTGCATTGGTATTTGTATGTAGTTCTAAAAATGTAACCACCATCATTACATTTAGTTAATAGTCGGTTTTCTGTCAATAAATTGTATCCGACAAAGACAAATTATGTGGGTTTGGCGAGAAGAAAAGTTATTACATAAAAAGTAGTATGCAATTTCTCATGTTTTTAACATAGCAAACCTGCATGTAAGTGCATAATAAAAATGTGAATCTCATTCTCTGCCTTTTCCCTACTACATTACCGTCATATTGCTGCCAGCAGCAAGTTTGTATTGAGATCCACAGGGAACTTACCGCAGCAGCAGTGTTTTTTGGCAAACTTTTTTGTTTGTTTCAGAGTGTTCCGATTCCTCAATCTTTTCTTTTTATGGAAAGTCATGCACATTTTTGCTTGCCTGCAACGCAATCCCAGTATGAATTATGGATTCTTGTCTTAAACATCAGCAGGCAACTAGCATACCCGTGGTAGTTGTTCTACTGCTAATGAAGAAGGAACATGATGGAACAAAGGGGCAACTTCGTGCAATGAGACGAGATGAGACAAACATTTTAAATATTTATTCTGAGCAAAAGACGAGTTCATAAAAGACAAAGACAAACTTAAATGAACAAACAAACTATCACTAGTGATCTTAAGTTTAGTTATTATTGCTACGCTATGCTTTTCAATGGCTCCATTTTATGCTGATGGCAGGGATAAGATCTACTTCAGAGGAAGATGATGCTCACACCACACCACCGGATGCCACTTTTGTGAACAAGGGGATTCTTGTATATTCACCAATTAGGTTGGATCAAAAACAAAGAAAGAATGAAATTTGATGGCAGAACGGGTGCAAAGGAAAAGAAGACAAGCAAATGAACAGCACAGCAGCAGAAGTACCAAAAGCTTTATTTTCTGCATGCGTTCCCTCTTTGCAAGAACGCGTAATGTAGGACATGGTGGCAATCTGCTACTAGATGAACGAAGCACGCATTTTACACGGTCCACCAGAAAAGTCACATTGTCATCATTTTCTGTGTTCTGCCAACGATATTGCAGCGTGTTGCGATCACTATCTTCCCAGTCTACAATTTTCAGGCAACATAAGTATAGTAGAGGTACAGGAACAAGATCATTGTTGTTTTTAAGCAACTGACGGCATAATGCGTTCCTAGCGAACATGAACTGCTGTCATCAAAATAAAAGTGCTGCTAAATGGGATATGATCAGTTGGGGAATACTATTGTTGTTTTCGACTCGACAGAAGAAATAATCCTCCCGGTTTGTAGTACAGTCTGCTATCAAGTAGATAATCGTGATTTCAAACATTGTTATTGCTCTTACTAGCTGTTGTGTAAGCCTGAAGCAGAGTCCTCTTTGCCTAGAGAAATATCAGAAATGGAGCTCTTTGTATGAAAATAGGAGACAATTTTTGATGCTCATTAATTCGAAACAAGATATGCTTTCTGTGTACAATCCCACATGCCATTTCTCCTGAACAAAATATTATACTTTCCGAGTAAATATCGAATTCGGTGATGATTGTGTAAATGGATGACAGAGTTGCATAGTACATATGTATCTGATTTATTGTTGCTGGCTGGTGTAAAGTACAAATGTGTGTAAGTTAATACGCAACATTCGCAAAATAAATTGATTGATTGCGTGTACTTCTATAATGATGAGTTGATGTGCAAGTCATTGGTTTATCACAATATACAGATTTAATATGTAACCGCTTGAATGGATATGCCTTGGGGCCTGAGAACATTTTTGTAACAAGCTTATAGACTTCAGTACAAAACCAGCAGAGTTAGTTAAAAGTGAGGTTAATTACCAGATTCACTGATGCAGTTTCTTTAGTGCGTTGAAAGTTAAAACTTGACGGGTCACCTTATATATGCTACAACGTTGGTTTTGGCTAATATATGTAGCTACATATATGTTTATAGGTATTCATTTTTATTTCACGCATCCTGTTTCATTCATTTTTATGCTCTGAAGCCAGAGGAATAGGCAATAATCATATTGATCTACAAGACAAGATAAAAGACCAACACAAAAGCACACTATGAGAAACCGCATAAACATGAGCCACTTTTTTGTTCTTGCTTGACGAATGCTCGATTTTGCTTGATACCAAATACCTCATATTGCAATTCGCAGTGCAGCATGAGATAGATATATCTTCGTGGTTGCTTTGTCGTACTCGATCTTGGGTCGTCTTGTGGGTATTGTAAAGTGCAGCAACATTGGCCAAGTAATGGCAAGGCAGCTTATTTTAATGTCTCTTTCATTGAGAGAAACCCATCCACTTTTCACTATCCACAATGTTATCCGTACCGTATCCTACGAGGAGTGTTTTACGATATGATATCGTATGGCTTGGCATATTGTTGGACCAAATTTAGTGCAGAAGACTGCTGATGCTGACCAGTGCAATGTGCCAATGTGCCATGACAAATCTTCCTTCATATTTTTAAACTATTGCTGGTTTAATG
>JAHZMV010005053.1:0-19822 GCA_027743765.1 Coecobrya sp. COE2 | reverse complement strand
CGCCAGCACCTGCCCCAGCTCCAGCACCTGCCCCAGCTCCTGCACCAGCACCTGCCCCAGCGCCAGCACCTGCCCCAGCTCCTGCACCAGCGCCAGCACCTGCTCCAGCGCCAGCACCGGCACCTGCCCCAGCTCCGGCTCCGGCTCCAGCTCAGGCTCAATTGAACATTATCCCACTCGGTAGCTAGAAATATTTTCTAAAAATATTAATGCGTGCTTAGATTTCAAATTTAGTCAACATAAGCATATACTCATTATGATGACTTTTTTTATTTCAGGACAACTTCTTGGCATGCTCCTAACTGGTTTATTCGGAACCACCCTCCCATCCCAACAGGCTGCAGCACCAGGAGCCCAATTACATGTTATGCCACTTTTCCAAGCTCTAGGAAATTTATTCGGTTGAATACCCATACCTAAACCACAGAAATTATTTAATTTCCAATTATAACTTACGATAACCAAAATTGAATGTATAGCCATTTTTTGTGTTTTATATAAAATTGAATGAGTCGGCCAATAAAAATGTTTCTGTTCAAATGAAAACAAATATTTCATATTTTCAGCATGTACTCATTTATAATTGTTTTTCATCGTATTGTAGACCAAAATCTAAATTGTCGATTATTTTGCTGGAAAATTGGGGAGAAATCAAAATTTGTCAAAGAATCTTATCTTTTCAATAGAACAACCTACATATAGCCACGGCTATTACAAAATATGACATCATCGTCTCCAGTGTTTATAGGAATAAAGCAATGCATTTAGTCAACTGTATAGTTGGTATGGTTGACGTTTTCTCAATAAATTGATAAAGCCACACAGAACATGATTAAAGACACAACATTCCTTGCCTTTTATACTGCCACTGGATATCAATAATTTTTCTGAGTTAACTCGTGTGGTAAGAATTTTATGGAAAGTATAAAATACTTGGAATTGGAAGTTGATAAACCTTTCCATGAAATAATTTTTTACCACTTAAGGCGGAAATTCTGTGGTTAGTACACACACATACATTATTACAGAGATGAAACAGCTTATGCGTTTTTTTCTTTTTTTATGATCATTGAATGAGCATTAGCATGCAAATAAAATATATTGTTTAGCATGTCTACAGAATACGTTAGTATGTCTTTAAATTGTCATCAACTCGCCTGATTATACGTGCTGCAAGATGAAGCATTTGGGGATTATTTAAGATATAATCGCAATATTATAGTGAATCATCTGGTTGGATTTAATTGGGCAACAGATTTTTTTAACACAGTCAAAACTCTAGTTCCCGGAAATGTTTCTTGATTTCTGATTTCTCAGGAAATATATTTGGCTGAAGGAATTAATAAAAAAATGGAAACTTTCACGTGGCGTTTTAGGGCCAAAGTGATAGCCACTATTGACACAGTAAGTTTTAGTTTATATTCAATTCCTTAAATTATTATATTATTTAACTTTCCGTATTTTTCTGTGAACAATTTCCAGGTTTTTCAATGGATCAATATCCTTTTTGCAATTTTCTTGGCTTTCGTAATGATAGGTGGTCATGATGTCACGAAAAATTGGCGGAGTGGTCTAGGGCCCTTGGAATATTTTAACATTGGAGGGATGTTTGACAGTGAAGAGTTATGTGAGTAATGTGCTATATTTATCTATAAATGGCAATTTGCCACTATAACTACAAAAATGTAAATATTGGTGGCAATAAATAATGTTTCTCTGTGTATAAACATTTATCATCTTTTGATAACAGCAATTGGAATACGTATACTGATGGCTCTTGTATTCTCCCTAACTGCTACCATTTTTATTGGATTTCAATTGTGGGCGGCTAGCAAATTATTGGATGCGGCGGAAATTGTACGAATCGATTATACGTTAATATGAACTTATATCTTTATAAAACAATGGGAATTGTATTCACTATTCAATTTTTCATTGCATAATTTCTAGGCAACTGCACCGACTGATGCTCTGGCTAAATCAAGAATCTGGAGAAATGTGACGATCCCTATTCTTGTTACTTGGAATTGTTTTCCGTCTTGTCGAAATGAACATACCTGATTTGATAATTTTCATTTCATGGCGTGGAATTGCATTGTATGTGGTCTACAAATTTAGCCAAGAGCTGGCAAGTTGTACAGGATATCCGCAAAATCGTTGACACCATTTCGACAAAAACATTATTGTGATGACTGACTGAAAGATTAAGCCCTCTTTCCATAATTTTAAATAGTGAAGCATTAATATTTGTATTTCCGTTGAACAATGACGATTAAATTATTTCTTAATTATATCCCCGTGAATAAGTTTGAATATTTTTACATCGCCATATAATTGTAGTGGTAGCGTTATAATTCCTGCAAGGTGTTTCATGGGGCACTGGGTTTTGCAATATCACTTATGATTAGTCAGCTATGTCTTTATGCAATATAAAATAGGTTCACGTAAATTCTTGCGGCATTTTTTATCATGCTAGGAAAGAATAATAAATACGATTCCAGTAAAAAATAAAATATTTAACACGATGGAATGTAAACTGCAATTTCAGAAAGATAACTGAAAATCCGTCAACGCTTGGTTTTAGAAAAGTTCCAGATTTTAACTGTAAAATTTCTGTTTTAATAAGAAACTGGGCAGATAGACAGAATTTCTCATTAACACCATCAGCACTATCCGAGATTCCGTCAGAATCACAAATTGTACTCGACAGAAATGCCCTAAAATTATATGAAGCATTAAATGTAATTCAGCGGTTTAAAAGAATTATTTGGAAATTTTTAATGTAGTTTCATACAATTGAAGCTACAGACACAAAACATTATTTAGAGATTCAAATTGCCACATGGTAGCAATAAGTAACTTTGTAGGGTTCACTCTTGCGGTTGAATTTTTTCTACCGGAAATAAAATGCTGGGAATGGGATGCTAATAAGAATTTCATCTCTAGATCTGACTCTATTTTTTTTACTCTTCACGAAAGAAATGTTGTGGTTATCATACATACACATCATTAATTGGCAGAATGGTTGGATATTAGTTTAAATGTTTGTCTTTATGAGAAATTATATGAATATGATAATTAGTATAAAAAGTATTAATTTTAATTATAACATTGTTCATTCAATTCGCTTTTTATTATTATTACGGCTTCTATTTATATGACCATTTCATAAGTCACAGTGAGTCATATCGTTGGACGATGCAGTGTACAATTTTATTTCTGTCGTTGCCAGTAATTCATTAACAACAGATAATCTTCATTTTGTTGGGAAATGTAACCCCTGAAATTCTTGAAAATGCAGGATTTCAAGTGGCGTTTCTGGGCAAAAGCGGTGGCAATTGTTGATATTGTAAGTAATATTTATATAAATACAAATCGAGCCAATCAAATTGCTAAATCAGAAAATATAGTATTTCTGTTAGATTTTAATTCTCTTGTGGTGAGTAGAATTAGATATACTAATTTTTTTCCTTAATCACGTGCAGATTTTTCAATGGCTAAGTATCCTTCTAGCAATTTTCGTGATTTTCGTTACGATTGGGGGAAACGATATCACAAAAAATTGGCGGGAGAGTGCAGGCCCTTTGGACTTTTTTAACTTTGGAGGGATTTTTAACAGTAATGAGCCACGTAAGTATTAGGATATATCTATATATCTGGATATATCCTGTATGAGTGAAATGTAACTTTTTATATAATTTATTCCGCCATTGAGCAGTGGTTGTTCGCATATTAAAATTAATTGTGTATGTATTTTCATAATAGCAATTGGAATACGATTACTGATGGCTGGTGCACTCGCTCTAATTTGCAGTTTTACGGTTGGAATACAATGGTGGGCGGCGAGTAAATTACTGGCCGCTGCGAAAATTGTAATCATAGTTATAGGCAAATACGAACAGTTTTCTTATTGCAACTGGAGTTTTGTACATTAATCAATTGTGTGTCGTGTAATTTATTATAGGATACCGTACCATCGGATGCTTTATTCAAATCTAAAATGTGGAGATACGTGACTTTCGTAATCTTTGTGGAAGGTTTTATTGGGTTGCTTGTTGAAATGAATATAGTGGCATTAGTAATTTTTATTTTATGGCGTGGAGGTGCATTTTACATGGTCCACAAATTTATCCAAGAGCTACAAAATGCTGTTAAATGTTCAACAATGGTTAGCAACATAATTTGTACTTTGGCAACTGAAAACCTTTAGCTACGCGCGAAAAATGTAGCTATACGAACATGATTTTATAGATTAGGTACCAGCCATGAGCCTTTGGAATTTGTTATATTACCAGTTTGTTATTGCAATTATAAGTTATGTACTTCTGGTAAACCATAAATTTGTTTAGTTTTTTTTACTAAAATTTCATAATTGTTCTGTTGCAAGACTTTATGCTCTATTTACTAATTCACTCCGCAAAAACAAAAATATATGGTATGATTTATAGTCCACAAGGAAAGCATGTTTCCTTTCTTGATAAAGTAGCAATTTTCAACAATAAAAGTATACCGAGGATGTGCATGTGCAGATGTGTGTGCTCAGTGACATAGAGTTTTTTCATAACATAAAATGAATAACATGCGTATTCTATTGAATATGCGGAAACTTCTTTATTATGTGGTAAAAATAAAAGCAATAGTGGAAATCTACAAAGCTGGTTTGAAACATGTTCATGTATTCATGTTGATTTATAAAGAGTAGCGAATTGAGCATGTGAGCAGTTTCGTTCATCAATGCCATCAGGACAATCCCAAATTCCCTCAGGATCACAAATATACTCCATAGGAATACCTTGAAAATATTAGAGATTAAAAATATGGATTGTTCGTTTTCTTATCTAAATGATATTTTACGAATTTGAAACAACTCACATGCACCCGGTGGTTGTGTTCCAGGCGGGCCTACGGGATCATTGCAACGAATCTCATCATCAGAACACGGACATATCTCTTTGGATTCATCACTCCAATCCAAACAAGAGTTATTTCCTAAAAAAATGGAATTCAACTTCTGTTCAGATTGTATAACAAAAAATATTTTACTAATAATTGTCTGTGTACTTACTGTCGCAGGTAGCACTTTCAGGTATACAGCCACCAATAGCACACTGGAACTAAAAACGTAAATAATTGTAAATAAAATAAACACCTTTTCAGCTTTATAATAAATAACATTCACTAATTTAAGCCAGATGAATATGCTTACCAATCCATCAGGACATGGAGGACAGTCTTGACGTTCATCACTGCCGTCCACACAGTTGTTAGTGAAGTCGCAGACATTCCGTTCAGATATACAGCGTCCATTGTCACATCGAAACTATTTTTAAACACAGTAAATAATTACACAAATTTCAATTTTTTATTAGACAATAATTTACTACTTAAAGGTTGGGTTTATAAAAGATTACCTGATTTCGGTCACAAGGCGGACAAAGTTTTGGGTCTGTTGGTTCATCACTCATATCACCACAGTCATTAATCCCGTTACACATATACCAAGGAACAATACATTTTCCGTTCGTGCATCGAAACTGGATTAATACATTAAATATACTGAATTATTTGAATCTGTAAACTAGTGAGTAAAAAATCATACTTAATAAGCCCACGTACCAATCCCTCAGCACAAGGAGGGCAAAGATCGGGATTACTTGGCTCATCACTCATATCCCCGCAGTCATCCCATCTGTCACAGACATATCGGTCAGGAATACAATTACCGTTGTCACATTCAAACTGAAAGAATAAAAAAATAGTTTGTCTCAAGACATTTTAAATACCACAAGATTAAGTAAACATTGGGTGACATTTCATTTACCTCATTTGATTCGCAATTTTGGGAAATCGCAACTTCCGTTAGGCTAAACAGCCATAGCAAAGCTATTATGTATTTCATCTTGTTTCGAGTCTAGGCAAAACTTTCGTTTCGAATGATTATGTCCCCGGAAGAAATCGGTTTATATATGTGGCAGTTTCAATATTCCTGTTTTAGTTTGATGAAATGTCCACATTTTATTGCATAATAATTTAGCTTGAGAAAAAATGAAAAACATGTTTACCAGACATTCGTTTCGACATTTGGGTTTTAAAATGCTATGCTTTTAGTATAACATGTGACATGGCTAAATTTGGGATGAAACAAAGTCCAGTCATGTGGTAATATGGAAATAAAACGAATGACATGGGTGTGCTTGTAAAAGCCAGCTAAGGCATATCTGCAATAATGCATTTGACTGGCATACTCACATGATACAAGTCAAATCTAATCGCTGTCAAGCGTACGCCAATCATGAATGCGCATTTTTAGTATAAAATGTTGATTCAATCAAGTGATGATTATATTATCAGTGCATCCATTATACATCTTTTCATATGCCGTCACTCAATGCAATAGATGAGTGTTTTGGTGGATTTACTATATGTAAGGAAAAAGAAATTGTTAAATCATCTTTCAGCAAAATAATCACGTCGTATTTTTACAACGGTGCAATGTTCGATCGCTCTCTCTCTAAAAAATTCCCTTAAAATATCCGAAACATATCTGAAGTAATGTATTGTTCTACGCTCTGATTAGGTACATATATAATCGTAGGTAAAGATGGGTTCTATTAAATTTGACCATAACATGACTTAAACTTTTTATCTCCGATTTCGCTGAAAGTTTGTAGGATAATAGATGTTGATGCGCTGATTACGAATCTGCAATTTGTAGCAGATTTCTTTCCTAGCTAATTCTGAGAAAAAACAAATTCCCGCCATTTTTCGCCGCTGGGTGGCGCCATTATTAAGGAAATGAACATGGGGATGTATTTATTTTTCATGAAGCTACCACATCTCTTTGGATGTATGTATTGAACTGGGAATGAAAATGGAATTATGCTGCAGTTGCCATTGATCATTAGAAATGCTGGAATATTTATTTTATTTCAACTTTACAAATATGATGATATTTTACTAAAACGACTTAACTCAAAGCTACAATTTTTTCTATAATTAAAATTTGTTCCACAAGCTCACAAATGAGATCTTTCAAATGATATACATGGGAAAATCTTAACAAAATTGAAATGGGGCAAATTGAAATCAGATATGATTTCTATATTTGTACAGGTTTATTAAAATCACACATTATGAATAACAATTTAGAAATGAGTAATAATATTACAGGCAATGACGACATATCTGAGCGCAAATAGTCAACTAAATAATGTAAAAGAAAAATGAAACTTGCTGCAAAATAAAAAATCAGTTAATAAAATTTACTTGCTATATCTCCAACCTTTGTGTATTTAATGAAACCACAGCTAAAAAATCAGTTCCTTCAATGATTTCCTATTAAGGTAACCGTACTACGAATTACTCGCATCCTTGTTTACTTACCAAATATGATGAATAAAATGATACACAAGTAATTTGTTGCATTACTAATCAACAATGTGCATCGACATTGATAGGATTTGCGTTGTAGTGAGGGAATTTAATAGTCCAATATTTACACTGGCTCGAGACGGGAAGTTCAAGCAGTATCATGTATTTAGTGAAGTTACGCAGGACGCTTCTATTTCGCACACATTGCTCATTTCTGAAATCCTGGACCATTTGTTTGATTAGCTTGCTGTAAACGTAGTTCCAGATTAATACGTTATATAAATATTTGATATATCTGTCTCCAACGCACACTACTGTGACGTAATGAATACCGGGCCATTAAATAAAATATGTACATATTAAATTAAATCAATGTGAGCTATCAGCCAGAATTTATTTTAAAACTCATATAAATACTCAGGCTATCGATCATTTGGAATCACAACTCCTAGGCTCAATAACCAGCGTTCAGTTTTATAATCATAATCCTTTAAAAACGGTCAAAATTTAAAAATGAATAAGTTCATTGCACTCCTTGTTGTTGTATCTCTTTGGGATATTAGTTCAGCCAGAGTCCACCCGCAGTCTAAATTATACTTCTCATGTAAATGGAGTGAATATTGTAACCCCATATTCTTCGAATTAAAAATATAAAGATATTATGTTTTTATTTTTGGTTTCAGTTCCAATCGGACCTGCACCAACCACAGCAGCTCCAACAACTCAAGCAGCTACTACAACTGCAGCAGCAGCCACCACAACTGCTGCAACTACTAACACACAAACACAGTTGAACGTTATCCCATTAGGTAAAATAAGCTTGAAATGTTTAATGGTTACTTATTTTTGTTAAATGTAAAACTTATTTTTTGTTTGTCAAATATATTAAATTGCATAATTCGTTGCAGGACAACTTCTCGGAATGATACTAACCGGATTGTTTGGTACTACCCTTCCAAGTGGTGCTAGTGGTGGTCAACTAAATGTTGTACCACTTTTTCAAGCACTAGGCTCATTGTTTGGTTAATTAATTTTTCCAATTCATTTGAATTATTTTTGAATAGTGTGGCAAAATGTTGCTGGCTGCGTTTGTGAGTTTTTGTGTTGACATACCTAATGTTTTACAGTGTTATTTTGTGAAACCAGTTCTTTTGTTCAATAACTAGTAGCTTGTTTTTGAAAAGCATAGACAATTATTTGAATGTAATAAATATTTTTACTAGATTTCTGACATACTTGAACAATTTTAACATTGTGTGTAATTACATTTGGCAAATAATTACGAATATTCAGTCGGTATTAATCCTAGGGAATCTAAATGGTATTCATACTCTCTTTTAAACTGCGCATAACACGGAAATTTTCATCAACCAAGACCTCAAATAATATACCTGGCTTTGAAAAAAATGATGTCATACTGAAACATTTTGCTTCGATTTTTCCTAATAAACGTCCAACTACGCAATATTATTTACGAGTTATATGTTTTGACAGGGAACATTTATCAAATTATTTTCTGTAACCACATAAATTCCTTGGACTATTTATCAGTTGGAATATCGTGTCATAAAATTTGAAGTGGTAATTCATGACAAGACACGACATCTCAAATAATTTGACCTTCTACATAGAATATTCTAGTCATGGAAATAAATGCATTGTAGATTTTACGTAAATACAGACACTACGTGCAGATAAAATGAAATGACTATGTATTCCAGTATTAGGTTTCTAACCTGTTTAGTTCTGCAATAATTGTTATAATTGGCGTTTAAACTACCATTACTAATACCGTGTTCTACCTGGAAAGCTCAGCTATATTATATTAAATTTATAGTTGATATTGATACTTTCAAGCAGCATGATATTTTTGGAGGTAGATCTTGTGATAACGATTTTGCCGTGGTAGGATTAAAGTATTGAAATTGGATGCTAAACCATATTTAATATTTCATTTCAGTGTCAATTTAAAATATAACTATTGTTCACCATTGAAAACGGAGATGGTGTGCTTAATATCCAACAATAAGTAGAGATAGACACACACAATCCTGATTCTCTAGGCGATATATATGCAAATTCACAAGTTTGACTAAAATGGAAGACTCAACGTGGCGTATATGGGCAAAAACGGTTGCAGTTGTTGACACGGTAAGTACGATTTTATTTCAAAGTAACAAATATTTCACCCGGACTTGCAAGAAAATATGAAAAAAATTATATTTTTTGTCGGGAATCTACAGTATTTAAAAATGATGTTTTCTTTCGTTCAACCTTTATTAGGTTTTTCAATGGATCAGTATTATGTTTGCAATTGTCGTAGTTTTTTTCATAATTGGAGGAAATGCTATCACAAAAAATTGGAATGATGGCAGAGGACCCTTGGAAAATTTTAACTTTGAGGGGATTTTTGATAATAAAGAGTCATGTAAGGAATACGAAATATATTTATCTATTTGGAATGCAGAATATTGATATTTCTTAAAGCATTTCTCGCATCAATAAACACTGTTGTTTCACGTATTCGAATTGATTCTGGTTATATATTAAGCAATTTTCATGCGTACATTGATGGCTCTTGTGGTGACTATACTTGCTTGTATGATAGTTGGAATTCAATTGTGGGCAGCTAACAAACTTCTGGATGCTACTGAAATTGTAAGCACGGGCTATATGTTTATAAAACAAAGTGGAAGTTTATTGATTACTAATAAATGTACTGTATATATATATTTTTAGGGAAAAATACAGCCTGTAGCTTTAGCTGAATCTAAACTCTGGAGAAACGTGACAATCATAATCTACTTGATTGGAATTATTGGGCTACTTATCCAAATGAACATTTTTGGTTTTATAGTTTTCAATTTATGGCGTATAATTTCTTTTTACGTAGTATACAAATTCATTCAAGAGCTAGAAAATGCTACAAATTATTCAAATATTGGACATCTCCGTTAGTTTTGTGACATAAATTTTCACGTATTCAGGAAACAAATAAATAAATAAATATTTCATCCTTGTTAATGGTAAAAATGTGGTTAGTGCATTCCAACCAGTAAGCATCCTCACGACCGACAAAATGCATGGAGCAAGCAACTTGTGCAAGGTTTAGCTTTCTTGCTTTGTTCCTCTGACTTTGAAAAATGATATCAGGCATAATGCATGCAAAACGACATAGCTCAAGTAAATCGATATTAAAAAATATACATACTTGCTCATGGCTGATATAGGAAACGCATTGCTTTCAATGAAAACATCATCACTCTTTCTCTAGCCTGACCTTGGAGAAAGCAGCTGTGATAGTAATAGAAACGTATTGGAGTGTTCAACGTGCACAATTTCATTACAAAATGCAAAACCTAATTAGCAAAATAATAATTTTTGGGCTTCTAATTGGAATTAGCGTTATTGGGTATTGATCAATTTAGCTTAAACAAAATAATTAAATCAGTGCACACCTGCTATATTCTTGTTGAATTGTTGGGGAAAATATACAACTCACAGAAATGAAAGCGAGTGCGAATATAACCCAGTTTGTGATTTCAATCATAATTGCCTCAATCTGGCCACATGCCAGTTCCAATTACACAACTGACCTCTATCCCTATTCCTGTGAATAGTAAGTTAAATTTTCATGTAAACTTAATTTTTTCTCGTTAATACATAATATTGGCTTAATAATTAATTGTTGATACTGGTACGCAAAATCATTTCCGCTTTAATAATTTTGGCTGCCATGTGGTCATCACCTACAATATTAAAAAATGCTTTCAGTGTGAACGATTCCTGTGAAAATGCAGAAACTGATACCGTGTTTGTACAACGTGTACATTGCTGGGATAGCAGTACTGTTCACATTTGTTGTAACATGCCATGTAAATAACTTTCTTTTTAATTTTATAAAAATACTTTTTAAAGTTTAATGTGTGCATTTAATATTTATTATATATTCCTTTAGATCCAGATGATGTGCGGAGAAGTCGAGAAAAATCCTTCCAGAAAATATTTTGGACTGCAAGAAAGGTAAGTTACAGCTGTACAAAACGAATTCTCTGTGAGCTATCCTGCATGGAAGGATGGAAACTTAAAATAAATTTGGAATATCCAGGAATCTTACTTGACCTTGTAAAAGGCAGCAGGGATATTGTAGAGGCATATTTACATGGATTGGGAATATCCTGTTTTGGTAGCAATTCGGCCAGGTCTTGTGAGTCCGCGTGCAGAAATCATTATCCGGACTGCGAGGAGGATATTGATGAATCATTGCTATCACAGAATTATTACATGTCCTGGAAATATTTCAAGGACTTGGGGATGTGGTTTTTCAGTGCAACGTTGCTCATTCAAGATGAACTGGTAAAGTATGCGGATGATGGAATTCCAACAGTAAAAAATTCATACCATATTTTACACGAGCGGATGGCAAGAATGGATACTGTTTACATGTACTTGGAGAATGACGGCTGTGGAGATGCTGGTTTGAATTGGCATCGGTTTTTGAAAAATTACAAGAAAATTGATCCCCAATTGATGGACAGTGTAAATAATTTGTTGACATACTCAGAGTTTAAAAATGTGATGCGGAAGATAGATTATGGTCTCAGAAATTGTTCAGTAAGACGGTTAGAGTATGCCAGTAAAGGGGTTGTTTATTTTCATCACAGTTCAGTAATAATGACAACCA
The DNA here is from genome assembly GCA_027743765.1 of Coecobrya sp. COE2. Lineage (NCBI taxonomy): Eukaryota > Metazoa > Arthropoda > Collembola > Entomobryomorpha > Entomobryidae > Coecobrya > Coecobrya sp. COE2. The sequence continues at coordinate 7,767 of JAHZMV010005053.1, read as the reverse complement.
TATTTGTTTGGGTGGGTCGTAAGTCGTTTGTTTAATTATTATGCATGTGATTCAAGTAAGTCACATCATTGTCCATTTTTTGGAATGAAGACTGTGATGAAAAAACAAACTAGTTCGTCCAAAACTGTTATAGCTAACTACCCATAATTTTTAATTAGTCTTCCAGAAGAACTATAGTACATTGTAAGATGACAATAATATGAAATCTTCAAAAGGAAATAAAATAAATGAATAATTGCACGAAATTTGCAACATTCGTTGAAATCAATTTTTTGCATTGTGTTTTCAAATTTTATTCAGACGGATTTTCAATTATATCATTTAATACTGAGAAATGATAGTAAATCTGCATTTCTTATAAAAGGTGTGATATTCACAAAAAAATAGAAAAAGGAAAAATGGATTCCCTAATATTGAATGGGTGTCTGTTTGGTTTAACCAACATGATAGTGCTTTCCATTCGAACCAATTCCGATACTGGAGCCTTTTGGAACATAAACGGTACCTCCACTGGAGCTGTGTCCATAACCGGATCCCCTTGGAAAGTAAACTGAACCACCTCCTGAACTGTATCCCCATCTCGGGGATTGCCGCTTGTTTCTCAAGACATCTTTAAAATTAAACAAAAACGCAAATTATATTTTTTTTGTTAAAATCGAAAATTTAAACCTAAAAACATAAAAATTATTACCTTCACCAGAAGACAAAGGAGAAAATATTGGATAGACTCCTCCTGCTTCCAGTTGTGTTAGCTCTTGCTCTTGACCATGTACCATTATTGCCAACATGACTACTACGGCAACAATAAAAATTACGAGCTTCATCATATTTCCTTTTAGAAATTCGAGACTGTGGAGAGAAAATCAGTTGAGTAGATTTCGGACAAATGTATGCTCAATAATGATACATTTCACCGACTCAATGCCCGTTTATATACTTTGAGATTTATATCCTTCCTTTATTGCTGAATGACGTCAATTAATATTTTAAAATGGTGTTATGACATACAAAGCCTCACCAAGAACAGTAACACATAAAAACAGAAAGTTTCAAAAATCTACAGTGTTTTAGTTGCAAAGGATATTTAAAGGCTGGATGTCACATAAAACACCAAGATTGGCAAAAGACGTCAGAGTTTTCTCTTGGAGCAAAAAACATCATGATTGTGTACACCTTTTTCCGTTCAAATTCAAAGCAAACAAAAGCAGTTTTTGCTTGGCACAATGACATCATAAAAGATGAAATATATACCGGCGCGTCATGAAACTATAATGCGCTTCATGCAGGTATAATATATTCTAATATATAACACCTTAAAAATCGTCATCTCATTTTATCACCCTCTCATCTTTGTGCTGGTCAAATATATTTTTAATATTGTGTTGATAGAAAGACAGACACTTGGTCTACTCAAACTTCAGAAATTTATTGCAATGTCATTATTGACGCAATATATCCATCATATGAACATACACATGGCATTGGTAATCCCATTTCTCGGGGATGACAGGAATGACAGCGCATATTTTCCGCATATCTCTCAAGGAAAAGATAAGTAGCTATTACCAACAACAATAGTGTACTCATATTTACATAACTACACTTGCTATATATACCATTTCACCTTGTGACTTGCAAATATTTCAATTGAAAATGCTGCCACTCAAGTGAAATAAAAAATTAATGCCCATTGTCTGAAAATAGTCAACATGAATATAATGTAGGTTATTGACCACAACACACTCAGATGGATTTGCTAATAATTTGGAGGATGGTCACATCAATGTACTGTTGTGAAATACATCCCAAGGCTAAACGACACTGTTTTCTGCAATTTGCCAGCACTGAGGGTTCTTTTACAAATTTTGAAGTAGCAGTTAATTCTGATAGGCATAATAAATATGTCGTGGATAATAAAGGACAAACTAAGCAAACCATAACGAATGCCAACAGAAGAGTTACAATGTCATTTTATTTTAGCTGGGTTTGAACAATACTAGATTTTAACTTTATACTGCCAAGTTACAAATAAAAGTATATTTCATTATCATCTATTGCAAATAGAATTGGTACATTTCATACGTTTGACGCCTTTCTAAGTGAAATTCTTGACAAGATTTATACAGTTTTGGTCTATCCTGAAAAGAAAGTGCCACCAGAGCCAATGCCATAACTACTAGATCCAAATGGTCGATAGACGGATTGTCCATTAGAGCTAATACCGAAGCTGGACCCAGATGGAATATATACACTACTACCGTCAGAGCCGTAGAAGAAGCTGCGGGCATTTGCTAGGAATTGGGTCGGAAACGGCAACAGGACCAGACGTGTGATCTTCATTCGTGTCGTACTCAGGAACGTGAACAGAATCAGCTCCGTGTTGTGGTGCACATTGGACCAAGGCAGGAATCGCCACGACGAGCAATGTCAACATCAAATTCATTTTTGATTCTGCAGAAATTTAGTTTAAAAAAGAATTTCGACAATCATAAAATTTAGTGATTTTTAAAATTATTAAAAAAATCTTACAGTTTTTTTTCGACAATGGAGTCAAACTTATAACGATAAGGAAAATCCTTAGTTGCTTTGATGTCCTAGTAGGTATTGGTAATGATATTTTCCGAAAAAAATGTGTGGCATTTTATAGTCCCAATTTAGCAATTCAATTAGCATAAGAAAAGTATTGATACTAATATTCCTATCAATAACTTAAATCGTTTATCGCTTGATGGATTCATATTAAAGGAACTTGACAAATTTGATTAATAATTAATATTTTTCTTGTTTGTCATCAGTCTGCTTCTGTCCAGTTTCAATGATATGATTTCTATGGCAAGCCTATTGAACATTGCATTGTAAGGAATATTGTTAGTTTATTTATTAGAGTATGGCGTGATTTTACAGATGTTTCAAAATTTACATCAGAAAAACATAAATGACTGATGGAATGATGCTGTTGTCGCAGATTGTTAAACTCCTTGCGTACAAAGCTTACGTTGAATCAATGTCACATTTGTGACCGTGACGGCACAAATTTTCCCTGACGGCATCAACCAACGAGCTCACGATCAGAAGCCGATTAGCAACTTATTATTTATAGATTTAATTATCTTTTGAGCGTTAGCCAAAGTAACAAACATTTGGTGGACTCTGACGACAGATGTGCACGTGTATTCAAATTCAAATCTACTGTTAGTTTAAACATGTTATGCGAATAACTATATCCACATGAGTGGTAAATATCAATATAATTACATCAGCATGATTGTTAGTCATTACTTCCACCAATAGATGTTGTTTCATATTTATTATAGATATTATAATATGCCCCAGATGCTTTAGCTAGTCACTTGCGACATACTGCATGTTCTCTTCGCTATAAAATCGCAGATACTTGTTTCTTAGCCAAGCCTTCTTGTATTAAGTAACTGTCAATTATGATACTTTTTATTAGTTTTTTGTATTCGGTATTGTCTAAATCACATTTTTGTTTTCAATACAAATGAATAAAACATTATTTTTTTATGTGTATATATACAATTTAATTAAATAGCTCATAATATTGCTTTATTTGAGTGAAAAGCCGCATTGTTAAATTTTGTGGTCTTAATTTTTTTTATTGGTGCATAGACATAATATAAAAAAGTAAATCTAAATGTATTGAGAACATGTCAATGTTATGCACAGTATTTTTACTTTTGTCGGCATCCAAATATGGCAAATACTTCCGTCAGTGCTAAATCCGAGAAATCACCTTCCCGAACCCAAACAATATTTCAGCCTGAAATTACACTGAAACCATATCCACCAGGAAAGTGAGCAGAGTCTCCACCTGAGTTTGTGTACATCGCACCAGCACACCGATCCGGGCAACTAATAAAACCAACACCTCTTTCATATTTGATTCTGAAAAATAAGTTTCCGAGTTTCACAAATTGTATTGATTTATAACCATATAGTTCAGATTACTCAAATAGATAAATTTAACCAACATAGTATATTTTTATCAGTAGGCATGGGTTTCTAATACCATGTTGACGATACAGAAAACTTTCTTTATTGAAAGATCCGATGATACAATACAATTGCAAAAATCTTTGAAAATTAAAATTTAGGCTATATTATAATACGATAAACTAAATTCAAACTAAACTAGAACTCTCATGAATATTGCATAACTATTGCATCATTTTGTTATTGCCTAAACAATATCTGGTTTTGCCCAGTTTGAAGTGCTGTATTGAGTTCAATGTAGTATATGATATGACTACCCACCATAAAGCAATAAAGTTAAATAAAGGCAATATATTTACAAATGACATTTTATTTTATATTTATTAATTTCCAATTTCATTTCATAGTCAAGACCAGAAATAGTCGATATATATTTTTTGAAATTGAAACAATGACGTTCGTCGTAAGTATTGATTTTAGAAGGATTTGCAAGGTTTTTAACCGACAAAATGATGACTTCCATCACAGCCGACACCAACGCTGGAACCCAATGGAACGTAGGCAATATCTCCACCAGAGCTTACAGCATAGCTGCCGAAGTTGTACCAACGTGGTACTTGACTAGGTCTGGGGCTGGGGTAAAATGCCGGTAGCACTGCTGGACGGAAGACGGGAGGGTTTGAGAAAGAAGGTGGAGGGTTCGGGATAGAGGGTGGTGGGACGGAGAAAGAAACCTGACGGGCACATTGGACAAGTGCAGCTAGTCCCACAATGAACAAGGCCAACAACAATTTCATCTTGATTCTGTGAATAAATGTTTTAAATTTAATTTTGTTGCACTAGAATCTAGAGCAAACTGTTTAAATAAAAATGTCATATACTATTGGATTTTCCTCAGGAACAGAATATTTAATCTGAAAGTAGAATAAGGATGATTTTAGCAGTGGGAGCACTGAGGTTGTAATGATACCTGTTATACCGAGCCTGCCCAATTTATACCAATTTACTTGTGTTTGTGGTTTGTTTAATTATTTAAATTCAATTTATTCCATTCAGCCACATGTCATCAATAATTGAGAAAATTTTTTTTTTCAGTTCAAAACAGCTCATATTTTAGTCTTGTGCAAATCGGTGATTTATATAATATTTAAAGTGGAACTGGCTTTATGGTGGATATGATATTACTTTGATTAATTTTAGCCATCAATATACACTAGAATAATTAATAAATAAGGTGGGAAAACACGGTATGACTAGTTACTTGCGTATTGTGTTCGTCATTGCGACGTAGAAACTTATTGACATTTACCGTCATTCTTAAGGTCACCTTCAATGAAAAGACTTGGACTCAAAGAATATTTATGTAATTAAGTATGACGAAAATCATGTTCGCATTTGAGTTATACGAGAAAAATATGGCTTTCACTTTCACACACTATTGTTGACCAAAAATTAATAATGTCATTCTCAGATTTACTGAAAAATTCAATATTTAAAATTCAATATTCTAATTTAGATTTGTCATAAATGTGTGACATGTTGAGGATGTAATTGAAATCCTGTCTTATCTAGTTTTGCGCATGTTGCTAATATAATGGATTATTGAATAGTTCTTGGAATCTAGTGGTGAAATCATTAATTAAATAAAAATCATTAATTTGTTTTGCTACCAACTTGAAAACACCCATTTCCTTTTTCAAAATGGTACTACTAATTTGGTTATAAACTAATTTCATTTACAGCGTCTAGAAGCTTCATTCTGCGCACTACCGATTATGATTATCATGACACTGCGCCACAATAAACCCATATAAAATGTCAAAGAAATTCTATTCCAGTACATCAAACATAAAATTCGTGCCAACTTTCTCCATTCTCCATATTATTATTTTTTAAACTTTTGGAATTTTTTACAAACAGCAAAAATATCGCCACCTCGAATATGTTGATTGTAATATTGGTAGTGACAATACTGCTCGGAATGTCCAAGTAGTCTTACTTTATCTGTGTTTGTAATTTTAAATTAATTTTAAATTAATTAAATTTAATAACTACATAATTGTACATTTCCTGGATAATCGATACCAAAGCTGTAACCAGGCGGTATCCAAACAGATTGTCCACTTGTGCTGAGACCTACGCTAGAGCCAGATGGAATAAACACAGCACTGCCATCGGAGCCGTCGAAACAGTTGCGGGAGTTGCTTCGGATTCGGTCATTAAGGGCACATGACCTTTGGTTTACAAATATCAAAGCTTTTAACATGGAAAGGATAGGAACAGCAGGAAGGCTTCTAAAGGATTTACATACATTTAAATAGAGAAAAGTTGACTTCTAAAACGCCTGATGCCACCAGAACAATTGAACGAATTTCTACGTTCAATAGCTCACATTAACTCTGATAAATTGTACTATTAATTACGCGGTTCAAAAATATCAAAATGTTCCGAAGTGTGCAAATCCTGTTTTTCATTTTAAAATCATGTTTTAACGATATACGCACTTTACTTAATTGTAAATTGTANCACATTAACTCTGATAAATTGTACTATTAATTACGCGGTTCAAAAATATCAAAATGTTCCGAAGTGTGCAAATCCTGTTTTTCATTTTAAAATCATGTTTTAACGATATACGCACTTTACTTAATTGTAAATTGTAATACTCGTAACTAATAGAGTGATTTATCAGCTTTACTATAAGATCTATTGAATGTAAAAATTGGTTTAGCAGTTTTGGTGGCATCAGGCGTTTTAGTAGTCAACTTCTAAAGAAGTCCACTTTTAGAATTCCATGAATGATGCATGCAGACGGGTTTGCCAACAGATGTGGTGGTGGCACACGTGATGCATACACAGGATTGTTGCTCGCTATGTTTGTATTATAATGTTTTTATATGAAAGAATAAGATGGTGAGGAGAACACGAGGCTTCTCTATTTAGGTAGCATTTATTATGTTCAAAATACACATGATTTCTTTGCCTATGAGTTGATAAGTCAAAAGCTGAACAAGGTCTGAAGAGACCACGACGAAATACATTAGTATATATCGTGTAAGGCATGGTGGTTCATAAGATGCATTGGTACATAGACATGAGCCAATTTTAATAAAGGTGACATTCACATGAACCCGTCTGGAACTCAGACATACTTTGAGACAGAAGCTGGATAATAATATTATCAACTTAACATGTTAGCATACTAAAGGGTGGCTACCATCAAACGAGGACACTCTGATTTAGTTGAAAGTGTTCACTAAAATTAAGCGTAACTCTAATTCTACTAGTCCGATTTTGATATTTTTTGATTTTGTAACGATGGCAGACAATGTATTAAGTACACAGGAAAAAAGAGTTTGAATAAAGTTATTAAAGAGTGAGGGATATTCAAATAGAAATATAGAGAGCAAATTAGGAATAGCAAAACGTACCGTTAAATGGTGGGTTAATTCCTAGCAATTGGAGAATAAATCATATCCGCCCAAATGAAGAAAGCTCTACCCAGTGTATTAAGAAAAACTCATTTGAAAAAAGTGGTAGTGGATTGGAAAAAAGCGTAAATGAATCAAAACGGTTACAAAAATGGCGAAGACAATTAGCCGGCCAACCGTACAAAATTGTCTAAAAGCCCAGTCTTGGGGCAAGATTTAGCTTTTTGGCAGCTTTTAAACATTCTGTAAAACCTTCAAATAGTCAAACAACAAAATCTAATGCGTTTCGTTTGGTAAAAAGCTAAAAAATTTAGGCCTTTGGATCCCGGAAGGAAGGAAAGTTACGATGTCTGAGCAAGGTTATTTGGCCAGGGAATAGTCC
>JAHZMV010005052.1:0-11041 GCA_027743765.1 Coecobrya sp. COE2 | reverse complement strand
CATTTCGGTTATATTCTCGTTGCCACGAATGTCTCATATTCATCAATGTGTTAACATGTCCATGTAATGAAGAACAAAGCAGACTTGGTTTATTTATTTGCCAAGAATTACTTGCAATTAATTCCATCCAAAATGATTCCGATTTTGAGGATTGTCCTGGTGCATTTCAATCAGCACCATTCCATCCTAAATGTCACCTCGGTAAATGCAATCCATAAAATTTTAAATAAGCCAAAACACAACATTGTGCGAAATAATCAATCCATTAACTTTTTTACCCATCGATAATGTCGTACAGAATAAAATCTCAGGTTGCTTGTTTTGATGAATCATGTTATGATTTTGTAGTATGCGTCAACGTCAAACGTTGTATACCAATTAAGAATGTAGCTGTAAGATGTATTGAGCTACTGGAATGAATGCATACACACGCCCTGAAAATAATTAAATTCTAGTACCTATCAACGTATATATTCCTGGAAGATGGGATGGGAAATTGAAGTGGAAAGCACAGAATCTCACTTCCCCTTCCATGTGTGCTAACATGTATTTATCACACTCGAACGTAAAATCTTTTCGATAGGCTTTTAGCGGCTAAACGATTACTTGTGTTGTCCAAATTTGAAATAATTTTCTGTGGTTCTAATTGAAAAGAATTTTCGAAAAGATTAAAATATTTTGTTTGTTCGTATCAACCTGTTTATTGGTAAGACATTTGTTCAAAATACCCTTAAATGAATCGACATTTTTTTAGTATTTCCAGCAAGCAAATAAATTAATAAGGTATTTGGCACCGGGGAAAGATTGGGAGTAGTTCCACCGTGAGTAAAGAAGGTGGATGGATAATGAACGATAGATATCGCCTTTTACCATCTGCAAAACAATACATTTTACACAAAATGGAACCATTATGTATTATAATTTTATCCGACACATTTCACGTTTCTAGTAGTTTCTAGGTAGGTAACCAGAATGACATCACACGTCACTGATATAGTCTTATATAGTCTTCGTATTGCTCTCCTTTCAACTTGGTTTATGAAGTGCTTATACTTGACTACATTTTTCCTTGGAATCAAAACACGAACTAATTTGTTTTGTTTGCAGACGGTTATACAAGTCAATTATCTTAATAAGAGAATGTGGGTTTGTTTCTTCAGAAATGTAAAATCCATTTTGACGCTTAAGCCGTATACTCGTAATTTCAATAACACAAATAATTCAGTATATCTTCCTCTAGCAGAGAATTTCGTTTCATGTTTGTTTGGCCTTATGCTTGTAAAAAGACATGCACAAACAATGTGATAGGTGGATGTTTAAGTACTTATTGAAAAACTTATAATGACGTACTTTTAACAGGCGCCAGCGATCCAGTGTTTGCTATTTATGCGAGTTGAGACAAGGATCATTAAAATTTTTTAAAGCGATGGAAAAAATCTCAGGCAAGCCAGTCAGAGAAAATGGCATTTAGCTAAAAAAAATAGAACTATATTTCTTCATCTTCATATTCCTTCGTAAGGGGAAACTGAGACGGGTCGCGACAATACTGTCATAATAGACCTAGTAGAATGCGTAATTAGTTGAAAAATATTAGACCAAAGGGTTTTAGTTGAATTTTTTTGCTAATTGAATATATTTAGTTGACTGTACGTTAGTTGACAACGGTTAGTTGAATATGTTTTCGTTGTATATTCGAGAAAGCATACAATACATATAGATTATAATTATATAGACTCAGTTAAAACATCTGTAAATTATTTTCTAAAAGGTAGAAACATTTTCCGTAATGATTGCACATATGTTAGTACGTAGTCTTTGGTGAATAGTCCATGCTTCATTGTTTTATTACTTTCATATCTTATTACACTGAGTAGGCCTGCAACATCGTTTATCATGACATTTATTACACATTCAATATTCCGTAATTAGCAAACTGAAGTCAGTGTCACTTAATTTAATTAATTAATTAGTGACTGTAATTAGTTTGTGAAGTGAAGCGTGACCTAGAAAGTTCAACAGAGTAATAAAATTAATACTCACATACGTTATGCTGCTTTAAAACGATGGACTTGAAATTGTGCGAACTGATTCTTCGGGACTCTCATGAAAATTGCTTAGTAGAGTTCATGACTGTCGTAGGACTTTGCTTGCATGAAATGTCTTAGGTTACAGTGACCAATTTTCCAAAAACCAAAGAGAAACCAAATTTCTCAAATGATAATCAAATTTATGGGATTTACCATTGGTAAATGCAATGGGGCTAAGTGTTCCTTAACTAATTGTAGAAAAGCGGCAAATGACTAACAATGTGACTTCCGCAGGAGAATTAAGCTTATTTGACTTGCAAAATTATTCCATATTCCGAACTAAACTAGAACATACTCTTTGGAACAAATTGAACGCTTTATATCTGCAAATCGGTTTTGCATAGCAATACTCATAGGTGTGATGTGACAAGCCAATTTGATGTGACATTTCATAAAAATCTAATAAAAATATTCTGATTTGTTGACATTGGTCAGGAATTGTCTCTTTTGCATACATTAATTTTTATCTGAGCTGAAGTCATCATGCTGTAACACTTTATCCGATCCAATTATAGGTTGCGATTTTCGATATTTAATGTCTCCAATGAAAAGCCTCTTATTAGCATGGTATATTAATTTGATTCAACTGGCAGAAATCATGTTCTGCCTTGGTTGTCAGAGTATATACTATTCAACTAAATTTGGGTTCAACTAATTATATATTCCACTATTACAGAACGTTCAACTAAATACCATTCAACTAATAAAAATCGTTCAACTGATTACAGTCGACTAATATTTTTCAACTAATTACGCATGCTTCTAAGTGTATTACGACTGTATTATTGAGTCCCAACTGAGACAATGCATAAAGTAGCTTTTCACTGAATCCGGCCCCTTTCGGGGAAAGGTTTCCGCATAGCCAAGGCCTTACTTGGTACATTTATTTGAAAATATGTACGTATAAAGAATTAATGCTTGTGTACCGCTTTTTTGAACGATAAAAATTACACGATCAGGTTAAAGTGTAAAGCTTGAAAAAAACCAAAACTGACAAATCAAGCCATCGGCTAATTTATCCATCCATATTATGATTCCATAATATCATAGCCCTCCAATAGGTTGAACGTGTTGATGAGTCATTTTGTGAACATATTCTATTCATCAACCTAAAACATTGCATTCCCGACAAGAGCGTAGATTTAAGATTTATTTATCGTATGACAATGCACGGACACACAAGATCGGAAAATAATTTAATTTCAGATCTAGTCAACGCGAACCTTCTGGGAAAACTGGAAGGCAAATGGTTGTGGAAGGAACAGATTCTTGTTTCCCATTCCGTGCACATAAATTTAAAAAATAGTTTGTTTACCTTTTAAAATTGAATACTATCGTTGAAAATAGAATAACATTTGATTGCAATAACTTATTTATTGATGTAGTCAATGTTAAAAATTAGAACGGAATATTTTACACTTTTTTAATATTTTCGAGTAAACAAATTAATAAAATATTTGTCATAGATTTAACAGTGATGGATCTTCCTGTTAGTTATTCATACTCTCAGTTCGAATCTCAGTTGTTTTGAATGATGAGCATATCCTTTCAGTATCTGCAAAACAATATGTTGTTATACAAGAATGAAAATTTGGAACATGTAATAATATTTTATTTAGTAAAGTGCATTGGGCATTGGGTAAGAATTGGGTAAGAATGAAATTAGAATGCACATGATCACTCTAATTTGTACATCTCGAGGACAATTACTAATTTAACACTTGTAATCTATCGCAATATAACTAAGCAAACTCGATGCACGTTGATTGGATTAAATAGAAAGTTGCCCAGGAATGGAACTGCGCTGATATTATGAAATCACGTCAGGGCGAACTCGATCCCTGAGCATTTACTATTATTTGCTGAAACATTTGTTGAATTTTGTCCATTAATCTAGTCCTTTGTAAATTGGCTTGCCCTTTTCATAAGCCAAGCCATAAGCCATCTGAAACCCAAAACAATTTTAGGTTCATGTGAATATCATCATGATTTATCCATTCTTACCTTTTTCAAAGACAATAAGATTGGTTAATATGATGCCTAAATATTGTTATCATGGATGGATACTCCTGTGCTGCAAATCGACTCGAACATAATCGGCAAGAAGTCAATTTCCATGCGTATAAATATAGCAAGAATAATTTACCACTACCGATCACGTTCCTGTCAGATGTGTAAGCTTATTGTCTAATATTTCCTGAGATTCGATTCCCAATTATGGGTCTTCCACTGGTTGCTTTCAAGTTTCAATGGTTCTGAAAAGATATCCGACGACGAGAGATTGCCCAAAATCAGAATCAGTCTTACTTAGATGAACTGGCAACATATTAAATTGTAATACGTGTTCCCTTTATAACTGATCTGATTGTAAAGCAACCAGTAACTGTCATCCCGTTTCCACGTGACTATGGGACTTTTCCTACTGTGAAAATTGGGACAGAAGACTGTAGCGCTGGTACGGTGAAGCGGAAAGAATTATATCGCTTTCACAGCAAAAACGCTACTGGCCCCCTGTCTCATTAATACCCAATTTTACATAGAACGCCATTCCCAAATATTTGGTCCAGATATATTTGACTCATGGGCACCAATTAAAATTCTTTCACAGCAAAAACGCTACTGGCCCCCTGTCTCATTAATACCCAATTTTACATAGAACGCCATTCCCAAATATTTGGTCCAGATATATTTGACTCAAGAGCACCAATTAAAATTACTACGGAGAGCAAAGTGCAGCAAATCCTAGCCGGCTGGGGCAATCTGAGAAACAAATTTATACGTACATATATATAGTAAACGTCAAACTTTCTAAAAAGGTTCCAACTTTCCATCCAATCAAAAATACCTATACATACACATACCTAAATTGCAAACTTACGTCAGCAAGCTACGCAACTTAAACGCCCAAACAGAGTTTGACTTTCCATCCAATATGAGGTGGCATAATGATTGGAAAAAAGAGATGACGGGCTTGGGTAAGAGCATTTCTCCAATTTCTCCGACTCTGTTGTTCCTCTATTCCTGGTGTCACCCCTAGCGTCCAGCTAACGATGCAAATTGAACAGATACTTTAGTTCAGCGATTAAAAGTTACCTGTTTAGAAGTACACTGGTAAGCCTTTCATCGCCGTACTAAATCATCGGTTCCCGGCTAAAAATGACGATGACACCTCACGTTTATTTGGGGATACCCTGTAAAATGGATGTGATTAATGGTACTTGCAATATATCAGGAATGAATTTAATTATTGATCAAATTTTCAGAGCTTCTGCGGGAATGGCAAACTAACAGCAGATTTTTAATGAAACACAAAAAGAGTGATGTGGATCCCTTCATTTGTCGAGGAATACTGCAAAGTGTAGACTTTATTGCGAATATGTGGCTTCTTAAATAATCAATTGAAATACATATGGCTTGCTTCAGCATGCTGGCTTGTATAAATAATTTGCATTTTATAAATCAACACACATGCTGTTCTGATAGAGGTGAAAATAAACGATAGCAATTGAAGGTTAGCAAAAAGTAAAATTGATTCAAAACAAATTTATCTCACTGGGTTTGGATTCACAATGCCGCAATATTTAGTATAATTATTCTGACGCCGGTAGAAAGAATGGAATGGATACGGGAATTAAATAAAACATTGATTATGATATACGTGATCTAATTGCCAAAGTGTTATAACTTGCTGGTGGAACATATTTATGAAATAGCACATGTTACTAGCATGTAGGCGTTTAACAGCGCTCAGTTACTGCTCATGGCATTTTATTTCCACATTTGCAAAGACGTAACCTAATTAATCATTCAAAAACTCTCAAATATATTATGGGAATATGAAAAAAAAAGGAATGTTACATGAAGACTCTCCATTATTTATTTATAGGCATGCAGGGTAAATGTATTCATTGTGTTGAAATTGTTGTTGGAATATAGGCAGATAATTACGGTTACAATGTTACCATTACTGTTACAGGTAGTATGTTGCTCAGTAATGTTTTAACAAGCACCAACGCGGTTTTTAAAATGCTAAACAATTTCACCGATTCCATAACGCAGAAAAGTTCCAGTTTCATCATTGAGCTAAAAATAATTACTGGTACGTCTAATCCATATCACGTCTCTAGTACCTACTTCAAAAATTGTATACCCGTCATGGGCCGGAGATGCATTGTGGTACAGCATTGAATGCATACACACGGCTGAAAAATAATTTAATTCCAGCCCCATTAACCCCAAGTGTTCCTGGAACATTGGAAGACTATTGGATATGAAAAGTATTCCTTCTTGTTACCCCTTCAATGTCTTGGGCTGAAATAAGAAAACTAGTTTACTCTCCTCAAATGACACTTTTTCCTGTAGCCTTTTAGCTACCACAGTAAACAATACTTGCCAATCAAACACAAGCCTAATGCCCAATTTTTCTTGTTGACAATACGTTTTTGAAAAGGGAACAATATTTTGATTAAATTGACTTATTTATTCATGAGATGATTGTTAAAAAACAAGACAGAAAAAAGTTAATATTTTTTAAATAGTGCGAGCAAGTAAATAAATTAATAAAATATTTGTAAGCGGTTTAAGAATGAGAGTGGTTCCAGCTTCAATTCTTTGTCGTATTCAGTACGGATCTCTTTTGAATAAGGTGGCCACAGGACGATGAATATCGCCTTTCAACATCTATAAAAACCTCTGTAGTGGGAAACAGCACAGAAAAATCCATAGGCCCAAATGACACACCAAACCAATCACCAATATTGTTGGCACAAGGATGCCCATTTGGCCACCTGCAATAATTCCCATAATGAGCTGGAAAATGAAGCTGATGAACACAAACGGAATAAGCATTGTTGACAGAGAGATCCACGGAATCATGTGCTTATATTGTTCCTTCTTCACGCCGAGAATTAAAAGTACACAAAGTATGACGTAGATGACCATGAAAATTATTGTAAAAATGTTGCCCCACCACAGAACTGAAAAGAACCAAATAGAAAACCAGGAACAAAAATATTACAACATTCTAAAACAAAACTCGGATGGGATCATTCAATGAATTTTGTACGAAATTATTAACAGCTTTTTAATTTGTTTGAAACATATTTGGGAACAGCTCCTTACTTTTCAATGAAAAATCAACAACTTCTTCTGAAATTCCCGTGGCGTTATAATGATGATGCACGGCATGTGTGAACGGCTCCCAGTAGACTAGACCGAACACTATGAAAATGAAGGTGGTGAAACAGGCAGCCTAATTTAAAAAGAATAATCCGATTTAAATAAAACGTTTGAGCCAAATTTTCAACAAATTTTTAAAACAATATTTTTCTCACAATGCATGCCACAGCCGTTAACACTGTTCCTTTTGCTGTATCCAGGCATCCGCAACAGGTTCTCATGGAAAGTAATCCCGACATTTTTTAAAAAGCGTTTACACTATTTCCGTTGTCCTATTTACAAATTTATTGTTGAATTTCTCAAATTCTCCAGAAAACTCGGTTATATTTCAGTCTGGAGTTTCAGCTGCGCTTATAAACAAACTATATACAAAACTAGTACAGTAATAATAACTGCAGCAACAGAAAATCAATCTTGAAGCAAACCACAAAACAAAAAAATATATCAATGCAAAACTGCAACCTTCTTCACTACTTCTTACGCCTATTGCATCTCTATCGTTGCTGAGATGATGACGAAGGGGAATTCTCGTAAATAAACAATGACGATGGGATGAGATGAGTGGGGATGACCATTTATGAACAATTCAATGCCAAACAAGAAAAAGGAGTAGAAGGAGTAACAACAACTACAAAGCTTATGCAAAAATACTTGAGAAATATGTATGTTCTGTTTTTATCAGCACATCGTATCATCATCAACACATCAAATTATCAATGTTGCTGTGTGAGTGCGTATGACTATGCATGCATTAAAATGTGTTCATTCGGCAGTGATCGCTGAACGTTTAAAATACACTACTAAATCTTACGAATGCATAACAAGTAAAGAAAACGAGAGTGAAGCTTTACGTAATACTGTTGGAATTGGCAGAGGCTGATGGCTTTAAAAAAGATGTAAAAAGTGGGTCACCCACACAGAAAGATTTAAATACAGATTTTTTAGTTGGTGGTATCTAAGTTGTACATGTATAGTGGGCTTTCTTAAAACAGATTTAGATTTGCTTATATTTTAAGCACTATACTTATTATGAGCTTCCTTCCAACACATGTTAGTTGTGTGCATAAAAAATTGGGTTTTAAAAACAATTAATTTCACCCGACTACAAAATAAAAAAATCTACTGGCATTTTTTATTGTACCTTAAAAATGCTTACCTACATTTTGGAATAAAATCGATCAAATAAATCTATCGAATCCATTTTGTGACGTTCATGTGTTAGGAGTATAGAAGGTAGTTTCCTGTGTTTTTGTGAATATGCTTTGGAAACAGAATCATGGGAAACATTATTTCAACCAGAAGTACATGGACAAATCGGTGAATGGAGTTGAGTCCAGAGCAAATAGGCGGAAGACAAGTTCATTACTGCTTGTATGCCTACCAGTAATCTAATTTAAAAACCATTTCTTCTTCCTACTTGCTCAAAGACGAAGAAAGAAAGGGGAATGATGTGATGTTTACTGGTGTTCCGCTGATGGCATATATTTATTAAGTACATAATAGAGCCAAGCACAATTTGATGGAAGCAATTTGTCTGTCCGTCCAAGACACTACACCTTGAAAGTAGTTTCAAATCTTAAAATTTTGTTTTCAGAAATCTGCAGGTCAGTCGTTTTCAAAGTTGGTAGTCATAGGTCCCTCCCTCTTGGGTCAGAGGTCAACATTATAAATTAGAGTTAGGATGATGAAAAAATACTCATAATATTTACTCATTTTTAAATCAATACTTACATCAGTTCAGCTTCATCAATGTATATTTTTTGCGTTTGTGGTGATGATGTGAATTAAAGCAAAGCTGTTGTGAGCATCTCGCTCACAATAAACCAAATTACACACGTGTATGAAAGCATATATTATGTAAGTGAGTGAGTGAGCAGAAAACAAGAGTGTGTGGGATCGGTGCATTAGGGCAGAAGAAGCAAAGCAGTTGAATATCATACAGCAAATGCATCCATCTGAAACTAGTACCATAGTTTACGAGAAGAAGAGTGGGACGTGGATGAAGATATTCTTATTTCTTGGAAAAAATATTAATGTTTATTTTGCGGAGGATGTGTTTTTGGCAATAACGCAAAAAATAAGTACAGGATATTCTCAATGTGTAGAATCTTCAAGGCATCAAAAGAGGCTGAAATTATTCAAAGTTTCAAAATGTGGAGTAGTGTGTGCTGCATATTTCTATGAGAGAAAAGTATCAGATATGGAAGCACATGGAGTGCCAATTGAGTGGATGGTAGCATACAATAAGCCAATAGTATTTTGTTACTTTGCTGGTTAATTTTTATGGATCTCATTCTTGACTTGGCTCAGTGAAACTTCATGTCTTTTGGAAAATGATGATTAAGGCATCAACACCATTCCATTATTATGAATTATCAAAAGTAATGACTCGTAATGTAATCCATTTGTTAACATAAAAACTATTCATATTGCTAGCATTATATTTTAGCGGTATCGACTTTGTAAATTTATAAATTCCATGACGTTTTGAATTACAACTGTTTTCAAAGACTATTGTACGAAATGAATGATGAACATAAGAAATGCCGAATAATCACCTATTGAGAACGAACAGGGATACGTTTTTTTTATCTTCTAAATCCAAATTATTATAAGTTATTCCAAAATGCCTAAAAGGTCGTGCATATTTTTTTAGCAACCACTTTAATATTATTCAAATAAAATTTATTTTAAGATGCTAAATAAATGATAAGGATGTCTTGCAATATCATCTTCTAGTTGAGTTAAGAATATGAAAATTCTAAACCACTTATATATTTGCGAATCATTTTCTTTGTCAATTTCCAGTTCCTGCTTACAACGCAAGCATTTGGAACATCTAGTGAGAAAGTTTAAAACTTTCTTTGAATCCTAGCTTTTCTTCTACCTTTGTTCTTTTCTCTTCACTATTACTATTTAAATAATATATAAATTACAATCTAAAGAGCAAAGACTTTCTCTTGTAGTTATTAGATGGCATAGAGTTTAATAAAATCGACTTCAGCACATAATAGTTTGAGCAAGACTTTCAGGTAAATTTGATTTTATATTGAGATATCTCACAAAATATTCCCCTTTTCCAAACTAACAGAAAAAGTGTAAAAAATAATATTTATGGAAGAATGCTTGCTGACAAGGGTTTTAAAATTTTGCAAATAGGAATGGCATTATGGCATAAATCGAAGCCAATGCGCACAGAAGAATGTATGATATTTGTTCTGGCGAATATTTGTTCTCTATTTCTAGGAAAATTTATTCATTTTGGCTTTAACTTTATACTTGCTTCCCTGAAAATATATTGTTTCTTATAAAAAAAATTTTACCACAAGGATCAAATTTTTTGCCAAATCTACCGAAAATAAAAAGCATATACGAAGGGATTTCCGAGATAAATGGGTCAAATTTGATAAGGAATATCTCAACGTCAGAAGCATCAATTAAGTCGGCCAGCATATCGTCAGATAGGAGAAGATTAGGGCTTTCGAACGACGTATTACCTACACTTGCAGACCTCTGCCGTCCAGAGATATAGCAGGAAATATCCATCGACCAGGTTTCTGTAAGAGCTAGCACTGATGTTTGAACTGAGTTGCATTAGTTTGTTATTGTCCTGTCAGGCATTTAAAATCACATTTAGCGCTAAAACGTGATTACAGACATGGAAAACATGCTAGGATGCGCGGATGACATCCGGAGAAAATTTTGGGGCAGGAGAAAAAATTTTCTCCGACAAAGAAAATTACACCTTATCTAGGGTTGCTAAGAATTTCTTCAGT
>JAHZMV010005051.1:0-16477 GCA_027743765.1 Coecobrya sp. COE2 | reverse complement strand
GTCCAAAAGCTATAATAAAATATCCGAAGATCATACAGGTATATATAGAGATGATTTTAAACTCAGACATATCGTGAATCTTCTAAATGAAAATTTTTTTAATTTAATCACGTCAATAACACGTTTGACAGGTACAAAAACGGAAAAGTACTTTACAATGAGAAATTCAAACACTGTGTTGACAGAACAGCAGGAATTTGCCAGGGATCTGAAAGAAAACTTTGAAGTTAGCTGCTTTACAATTCCAGAAATACTTACTGAGGATGTGTTTGATTTTGAGGCGTATACATGTAAAAGGGATTGAATTATTAGGACGTTTACCAGAATATTAGAAAGGCTAAATCAATATTCAAAGGTTTATACCAATTGTTCTTCTTTCTGTAGTTCTGAGTTTGTTTGGAAGTTTTGCTTTTGCATTAGAAATAGATTGTGTGTGCGTGTGAAGATTTTAAACGTAATAATAATGTGTAAACTAAAGCTTCAAGATGCTAGATTGAGGATGATGGTAATTGTTAAAATAAAAGCTTGGTTAAAATAAAATGCTCATTAATAAAAACTATTTTAATGCGATTTTTTATTTATTTACAATTTGATTGAATTGAACTGTTTGGAAAATTTAATTAGTAAAAGTAAATATAAGACAACTATATGTAAGAATACGTACGTAATTACATAGCTTAGTGGGAATGGAAGCATACGATTTATAACAAGGTCATATGATCAATATGTGTTAATGAATTAAATTTATGGTTATTGTAAAATAAGTTAGTTTTTATTTATTGGGTCTGTGACATCATCAATATATTATGTCCATGTGGGTGAATTATTAAAATATAAAAATCATTAAAAACGTTGTTCATGTTTGAAATGCAATTTTTATATATCACCATAAAATTTCATTTATATAACTATTTAAAAATAATTATTATTAATATTCGCGATAGTTTTTGAGTTTGTGTTAAAACATGTTAAAAAATTTTTATGCTAGGCTCATACTAATAATTTAAACCACCCTAAACCTATTTTAATCATCGGGTATCATTCCAGTCACCGCCTTTCGGTTCTCGACGATTAAATTAAATTATGCGCATCTCCTGGTTTAGAACTTCCTAGGACATACGTGGAATTTAAACTTCCTTTTCCATGTAATCATATTTAATTCTATTGTAGCTAACAAAGGAAAAAGTTTTAATACATTTTAAAACGTATCCTGTTAACAGAATTCTTCACAGGGTCAAATGAGTCACATTTTAGAACTGAGCACGGTTAAATTATTGAACAAATTTATCCATACACAAACGTATCACAATCATATTCGGAATCATGAACGTCAAAAAATTTCAACGAAAACCACTGGCATCAATTATAAATTATATCAAGTATAATTTTAAAATTCCCCCTAAATTGGCAAAGATGATCTTGTCAACCTTGAACATTCACCAACTAAGGAAGAGACTTGACCTGAAGCTTTTAATTAATCAACAGCTTTTCATAATATCTTTAGTAGCCAAATTTTGCAACCCGTTTGTGCCAAGCAAAAATTCCAAAAAAGTACTGGAAGTAAACCCAGATTTAACAGCAATACACAAATTACACTTGTTTGAAGCATTTCACACTTGCATAAGGACACTGCAGTTTTTTGTAATCGTTGTCTCAATAGCACAACATCCTGGAAAATTAAGTGGTGACGATATTATAATTAAAGGGGTTTGGTATGGAGTTACTTACGTTGGATTCCTGTCGCTTTCCTACATCCGGAATCATTACTTAGATTTCGTAGAAACTGTCAATGTCACATTTCAAGAGGATGTAGCAAAGAGGTCGTGTTTTATAAAAATCATACTGGGGAATGTTCCAGTTTTATCCACAGTTCTTCCTTTACTGTATTCAATTATGGTAACAGTAAAGCAGATTGAACCGATAACCAACTATTTTGAAGATCTTCTATCAACATGGAATAAAATTGGTTCATTTATTCGGATAGTTTTGATAAGCTTTGATAGCTGGTTATTTGCAGTTATCATGAGTTTTGCTTCCTTGGTCGTGTATGACGGCATGTTTGGAACAAACGCGGCACTATTCGAGATGACAAGCGCTGCACGAAAAAGGATCAAAATTCATAGCAGATTCTCCCGTTTATCGTCAACGGGAAAAATACAACAGTGGATTTTGGAATATCGTCGGCTTCAAATTTTAACAGCGTTTATTAACGACTGTTTTCAAACGTCGTTGTCCGTTCCCTTCAAAAAGATGTCAATGACTGTTACAATTTTATTTTCAGCCATAATACTACATGGTGATATGAGGGCGTCCACTTCAATAGAAAACTTTCTGGTTGCCTGCTATGTTGTACCAAACGGGTACATGTTTATGGTTTTGGGCTACTGGTTTCCAGGAAGGGCTAATGCTTTAAGTAAAAATATTAAGGTCCTTTGGAGGAAGACGTTGGGGGGACAAAAGCCCGTAGGTCAAGATAGCCGCAGATTCAAGGAGTGCAGATTGATGATAAAAGCAACCAGAGACATCAAAGTTGCGATGGGATCTTGTAATTTTTACGAAAGGGGAACTGCGTTAGTTATTCTAAATCTTGTGTTGGTCATAACCGCAAAATTGGTTTTGCTCATATGAACCGTCGAACAATGTCGAATGTTTCATGTTTAGCTGTAAATACATTCGTACTATCAGCGATTGATTTTGCATGCCATCGAATTGGGGAAAGAATGTCGTGAGGTGTTTGCGAAATGCCATTTTAGTTTTATTCAAAACTGAATAATGCGAGTTTTAATTAATTAATAATGTTCATAACCTAACCAGTATATTTTATTCTAACCGTAAATCAATTAACGACTCGTACTTCCAGACAGAGACTTCGTGACAGAGACTGCAAGATTGCAATATGATACTCAGTTTTAGACAACTGGTTTGTACTACGCAAGATATAGTCAAATAGTTTTAACTTCTGGCTCACTTATCAATCCCATTACATCATTGTTTGAACTGGATTACCATGTGTGGATAACCCCATTCACGTTCAATATTTGGATCTCAATATTTATTTTGCTTTTTCTGGTTTGGTTTGATGAAATCAGAACGTACACGAGGACAAACACATCTAGCCTAGCAATTACAATAAACTTTATTGGCACATTTCTAGGAGTATTTCTAGGCAAGCCGTCCCAGTTTGTTGGCTCAGGGCTGTGGTTTGGGTGTTGAGGGACTGGGGTTCGATTCCTGGTATCGGTGGGAGTCTTTGCTCCCGTTGCTCACCACCCAAGGGCTTGTCGGGCAGTCTAGAGGGGAAACGAGGGGTCGACCGACCTCTGGTATAAAGGGGTTCATTGGGCGATTTGTCTCACCCCAGGAAATGGAGCGGCAGCAATGTCAAATACCTCTCAAAGCAGGCTGTCGCGGGGAAACCCATAGTTAAGGTTTACGTTCAGTAGTTTAGAGATATGGATCTGGCATGCTGCAAGTCGATCTATAGGAACCTAGCGTGAGGGATAATTAGAGTAAAGTGTACAAGTATGTATAGTGATCTGCAGTAAAGAAGCAAAAAAATCCTTTCAGTAGATAAGACATTTTAGCATTTATGGGAATGTTTCTGTGCAACTTTTATGGAAATGAAATAACCAGTATTCTGCCCGTGCCAGAGAAACCAAAAATATTTGAGACGTTAAAGCAAGCTCTTGAGAATGGGTATAAAATACGATGGTCCAAAAGCTCTATAATAAAATATATGGAGATCCTAGAGGTACATATAGAGAAGATTTCAAATCTTCTAAATGACAGTTTTTTAAATTACAGATGACGTCAATAACACGTTTGACAAGTACAAAAACGGATAGGTTCTTGCAATGAGAAATATAAATACTGCGTTAATAGAGATCTTGATGGAAATGTTGACGTATCTTGTTTTACAATTCCGGAAATATTTTCTGAGGATGTGTTCTACTTTGAAGCCTATACGTCTAACAGAGATTTAATTATAAGAAAGTTTTCCCGAATACTAATTGGAAAGTGGATTGAATAACCAATGGAACTTGTGGGCAGACAGAGCATAACGTGCAAAACAAGAATTATAAAATAGTGGATAAGGAAAAAGAGAATCATGTAGTTGTTGTAAACGACCAAATTACTATTCAAAGATTTATTCCAATTGTGCTTGTTTATGTAGTGATAATTATGTTTGAAAGTTTTATTTTCGGATTAGAAGTAGATTGTATCTGTGCAAAGATTGTAAACATAATAAAATTCTGTGTTGTAAAATTTCTAGAAGCTAGAAGAAAGATCATGATAATATTTAAATGGATAATTGCTAAAATCAAAGATTAGATACGATTTACATTGCAGAACAAGATAATTAGTCATTGTTACACTATTCAGTATAACAAACACGACAACAAATAGTGAAGACGATTCACGATTCTCTTAACAGAATAGTTAACCAAAATATCAAAATGTATTAATAAATCTAGTGCATGTTTATCAGTTTAATACAGGACGAAAGAATCTGTATATTAAATTTGTTGATGTATTGCTTGAAAAATACTAAACATGTTCTCGACTTAAACCAAATCTAATTATAGGTAGCACTTAACATCAAGCCATACTTTGGTAACAATTTAAGTGTAAAGATCTCTGGGTTTGATAAATGAAACTGATAACTAAAGTTTTAATTGTTTATAATAATAGCGATTAATTAATTGACAGGACTTTTCATTACATTTAACGTTAGGCTGAGCAACAAAAGTTTCATGATATTCTATGTCACGGCTAATGTAATATAATATCATAAAATGTCATTATTCAGCCTTAACACTCGACCAATCGATTTTGTTATTTCCCATAATATGGCCATGGAAAAAACATTTGGGTATACGTTAAACTCATACTAAAACCTAATGCTGGGCTCGTATTAATTAATTTCCCCCTAACCATGTTTCCATTATCGCTTATCATTCCAGTCACCTCCCTTCAGCTGTCGGTGATATACTTGATTATGCCAAGCTTCTCTGTTTAGAACTTTCAACATACTGGAATTGAGACTTCCTTTTTCATGTAATCATACTTAATTCCGTTGGAGTTAAGAAATGAACATAGTTTAATTATTTTTGTAAAACATACGTATTCCATTAAACGACTCCTTATAGGGTCAAATGAGTCACATTTCCGAGTTTTCCACGCAAAGTATTGAATAATTCAATTCATAGTACATCCTAGACACAACTATATTCGGAATCATCGACGATGCTGCAAAAAGTTCAATATAAACCATTTGTCATGGCTACTTTAAATATTACACGTAGATTACGAAAGCTCAGCTCTGTTAAATTGGCTATTCAAGGACTAAAAAGGAAGCTTAACCTGAAGGATTTAATCAATCAACAGCTTTACATAATATCTATCGTAGCCAGATTCTGTAACCCATTTTTACCAAGCAAAGATTCCAAAAAGATAATTGAAGTAACATCTGACTTAACTGTAATACACAAATTTCACTTGTTTGAAACATTTCACGGGTGCTTCAGAATATGGCAATTTTTGACAATTATTGTTTCAATGAGACATCATCCTGGAAAATTCAATGGTGATGAAATCATAATTAGAGGGGTTTGGTATGGAATTACGTATATTGGCTTTATGTCGCTTTCCTACGTCAGGAAGCATTACTTAGTTTTTGTGGAAACTGTCAATATCACATTTCAAGAGGATGCAGCAAAGAGGTCTCATTTTATAAAAATCATACTGGGAAATGTTCCTGTTTTATCCACAGTTCTGCCTCTACTGTATTCAATTATGGTAACAGTGAAACAGATTGAGCCGATAACCAATTATTTTGAAGATTTTCTATCAACATGGAATCAAATTGGTTCATTGATTCGGATAATTTTGATCGGCTTTGATTGCTGGTAATTTGCAGTTGTAATGAGTTTTGCTTCCTTGGTCGTGGATGATGGCATGTTTGGAACAAATGCGGTACTCTTTGAGATGACAAATGCTACATATAAATGGGTCAAAATTAAAAGCAGATTTTCCGATTCTTCGACGACGGAAAAAATACAAAGGTGGATTTTGAAATATCGTCGAATTCAAGTTTTAACCGCGTTTGTTAATGACTCTTTTCAAACTTCATTATCCGTTCCCTTCAAAAAGATGGCAATGACAGTAACAATTCTGTTTTCGGCAATAATTTTACACAGTGAATTGCGAGCATCCACTTCCATAGAAAATTATATGGTTGCATGTTATATTGTGTTTAACGGTTATTTGTTCATGGTGTTGGGCTACTGGTTTCCTGGAAGGGCTAATGCTTTAAGTAAAAATATTAAAGTGATTTGGAAGAACATGTTAGGAGGAAATAAGACATCGGGCCAGGATAAGCTAGGAAACAAAGAGTGCAGATTGATGATAAAAGCGACTAGAGATATCAAAGTTGCGATGGGATCTTGCAATTTCTATGAAAGAGGAACGGCATTAGTCATTCTAAATTTGGGATTGGTGATAACGGCAAAATTGGTCTTGCTCATATAAATCGTCGATCAATGTCGAATATTAAGTAACATATAATTTGCCCATCGTCAGATTTCCGAATAAATGTTTGTCAAAAATATTATATGTTTATTGCAGATTTAATAAATTTAGAAATTTTTGCTGAAATTTGCATATAAAATGCATTTTAAGCGTTTTTCATATCATTTTAATATTTATACATAGGAAATTAATTTCTACAAGTTGATGAAAATGGTTTAAATGCTGAGATTGATTAAATCAACAAATATTGAGAAGAACAAAATTGCTTAAAAATTCACCAAATTTGTTACGGCGTAAATATTAGAGTAGGCTACACAGATATACATATGCACTTTATAGCATTGCCAGTTTTCAGCAATATACCTAGATTTTATATGGAGTCTAATTAAGTTGGAACTAATAAGAATTTCGTATACGACGTTGGAAAATTGCTTCCGCCACGTGCCCGGTCTGTCCATATTGAGACGAGAAATTGTAATTATTATTGAAATGGTGAACTACGCAGTAGGAAGATATGATGGGTAATATATGGAAGGCTCCACATTTTACTATATTCAAACGTTGAACTGGGTATAAAGAGACAAAAGAAATGACAAACATCACCTGTGCCTAATAATCAATATCACTCGCATCCGCTTTCAGTTCCAGCAAAATTGCTGGCAAAACCAGATTTATCTGGTTTACTATCATACGTGTTGAAAATACTATTACTAATGCTTACCCTGGCTATACACGTTAATTATTCGTTGGAGTAGAAGAACACCTACACATATTTTTGTTCAATAAATTTCAGAAAACGAAAAAAGCTGTAACAACAATCTAGATAGAAAATAAACTTAGTTCAAAATGGGATGTTTCAAAGCATTTATAATCACAGTTTGGTTATTGTTGATTCCAACAATGGTGAAGAGCTCCAATTGGCAAGTTGATCATCAAATGGGTAAAGCACTCTGTTATCCTGACTCATACAAAATTTTTCTCAAGGATATTCAATATACAGCTGAAAGTAATGCTGGAAGGTTTGAACTCTACTTGCACTCATTTGAGGCCCACTGCGTCTTTCGATATCCCCAAGTGGTTTCACTAATATTCCAAAACCAATCGAAAGATATAGAAATACCTTTCATCTGGAGATATTCCCATCCATCACATGTTGTTCTGGCTCCACTGCAATCTAAAATAAAAAACGGTTTGGTAATGGAAACATTTTATCATTTGTCACTTTTCATTCACACAATTTTCATATTTATTGCAGCCAATTATAACTTGTCATCTGAGTCGTATCATTTCTCAAAAAAGGACCTCAATATTCCAGCACTCAAAATAATGATCCAAGTTCCAATAAAATCTCGCCTAAGTCCAAAATACAGTGTTGTGTGTAACGGTTACTGTGACAATTTTAATGGTAACTTTGACGCAACATTTCTGACACGTCTACTTACTAATCCGACCTGCTTTCATAAAACTGTTTTCTTATCGGGAAACGGAAGGAAACTAGACGTCGTTTCTGACACTACAATTCGCTTTGTCAAAATCAAGTCAAAAGAGAAAGCAAAAATTTGCCCGGAACATGACTTAAAATTATCTGATAACTGTTACGGGTATTCAGAGTTAATGATGGTACTAACTATCAACAATGTTCATAATCTAACTAGTTCATTTTACTCGACTCGTAGAGCCATGAACGATACGTATTACTATCAGTATATTGTCACAGAGGCTGCGCAAATGAAATACGATACTCAGTTTCAAAGAACAGGTATGCACTACGCCAAATTCAATCAGATAGTTTTAACTTCTTGTTCACTTGCAAATACAACTCCATTTTATGAGCTTGATTACAAGGTTTGGGTAACCCCATTTACTCTGAGGATTTGGATCACTTTGTTTATTTTACTTTTTATGGTTTGGCTTTATGAAAGTAATACAGGCTTTAGGACACATCACACAAACTTGGGAATTGTAATTGACTTCATCGGGATCGTTATGGGTGTGCTTTATTTCGGTAAAGAAAGCCGACAAAGAGTGTTCTTTCTTGTTGTGTTTATGGGAATGTTTTTGTGTAACTTTTATGGGAATGGAATTACGAGCATTTTGTCCGTGCCAGAGAAGCCGAGAATTTTTGAGACATTGAAAGAAGCTCTTGAGAATGGGTTTAAAATAAGGTGGGCTAAGAGCTATAATAAAAGATATGGAAATCCCACAAGCATATATAGAGATGATTTTAAATTTAAAGGTATTCAACATTTACTAAATGACAGTTTTTTAATAGCTGACGATGTCAGTAATACTTTTGAGAAGTACAAAAGTGGAAAGATTCTTTCAATGAGAAATCCTAATAATGCTTTGATAGAGAAGCAAGAGTTTGTTAGGGATCTGGATAGAAATGTTGATGTAAATTGTTTTACAATTCCGGAAATATTTTCTGAGGATGTATTTTATTTTGAGGCGTATGCATCTAACAGGGATTGGATTATAAGGACGTTCTCCAGAATATTGGAAAGTGGATTGAATAGCCAGTGGAACATATGGGCGGATAGAGCTTNACAATTCCGGAAATATTTTCTGAGGATGTATTTTATTTTGAGGCGTATGCATCTAACAGGGATTGGATTATAAGGACGTTCTCAAGAATATTGGAAAGTGGATTGAATAGCCAGTGGAACATATGGGCGGATAGAGCTTATATTTATAGCAGAAGTTTTAAAATGGTAGATAGAGCACAAGAGAATAATATTGTGGTTGTAAACGACCAAATAAATATCCAAAGGTTTGTTCCAATTGTATTGCTTTACATGGGTATGATATCGTTTGGCACTTTTCTCTTTGTTTTAGAAATTGACTGCATCTATGACAAGGTTGCACATACCATTTGTAGGTGTATTGTTAAATTTCATGAAGCAAGATTGAAAATGACGATAATATTTAAAATGATAATTGTAAAAATAAAATGTTAAAATCTGTGAATGTAGCTTAGGTAGACTGGATTGGAAATAACTTAAATGTCACATTATAGTTTCAGTATTTATTGTGGAAAAAGCTCAATTTAATTCTAATTCTAATAGATGTTAATTTAAATTTATTAGGTGTACTTTTGTGGATTTAGGTTCTACACTATAATCTTTAGTTATGTAGTTTAATTATAACAGCAATTTAAAATAAGCTAAACAATGTAATATTGACTAAGTTAGAAACGCGTTTATTAAAAATGTTATTAAATGTGTATCAATCATAACACGAGTTACAGGCAAATTAGTTTATATGTTTATTTACCAAAACCAAACAAACTAAACTCATTAGCAACTGGACGTCCAATGGTCACGCGTGTCACCATCTCCGTTAGCAGAATAATTGTCCAAAATGACAACAAATTGCTCCACAGCAGCAACACCATTTTCATCGATTCCAATTTTCCGGATATTTTCTTATCGTCCTCGGAAAATGTATAATTAGTTTTGTTTATACCGAACACTTCCAAATTTGCTTCTGATTGCACATACCTATCAAAATTGGCCTTAAAACGGTTATATATGCCAGCCTCTTCTAACCTAGAAAGCTGCCTTTGAAAATCCTCGAGATAAAAATATTCCATGTGAATGAACCATACCATGGCTTGTGTGAAAACTGGGACCTGATTAACATTTTCAACTTTCTTTCTTGATCCTATTGACTCCAAAATTGGTTTCAAAAATCGCATCGTATATGAATATCTCCATCCTACCGAACTGTAGAAAAAACTAATTCTTCCTCTCGTTTCACACTCTCCGTAACCTCCCATAAACGGAAAGTCTGACATTGGTGAACACTTAATGACTCCCATTTGTGATATATTTTGAATAAACGAAGATGATCCATCCATCAATGGCAATACCATTAAATTGTTCCCAATGATTTGAGCAAAGTGTCCATAAAAGACATTGCCTTCTTCTAGATATTCCATGATATTGACAGATAACGATGACTCAACAAATATTTTGTCAACTTTATATTTCTCTTCAATTGCAGAAGTGTTCCCATTTTTTGCACCAAATAACTCTTCAAATGTTGTTGGCAAATCCATTGGCGTCATTGGTCTTGTTAAACTTGAGTAAATATTTGAGGTGTAAAATAGCCTTAAAATAAATGTACAAAATACCCAAACGATGGCAACAATAACAATATATTTGTTAACCAATTGGCTGAGCTTCAAGTGTCTTTCTTTTTCCAGAAGAGCTGATATCATCCAAAACGCAAATTTTTTAGCGTCTTTGAAAGTTCCTCCGATGAAGACAATAGATATTAGAAACATGTATGATCCCAACAAACATATCCAAATATTGAAAGAAAATGGTGACAAAAATGCAGCAAAATTTACTGCTGACAACTCCTCCTTTGGGTCTAGCAAAATGAAATAGTTAATCCGATCAAATTGGCTTCCTGCAGAGATAACTTTGGGAATTGCGGGATATCCAAATCGAACATACTGAAAGATTAACTCGTACGTTAGATACTGTTGGCAAATATATGTGCAATTCCGAAAATTCGCATAAGCAGCAATTACACATCTTTGTTCTGTTGGCGGCTGAATTGAAATATCTATGGTATGGTTGGACGGGTTGGGAACACATTGATGAATAGGTATATTCTGAACAAAAGATTTGTCCATACTGAAACCAAAATTATTAAAATTAATGTGATAGTCGAACCATTGTTTGCCGAAGATCTGCTTGGGATTGAAATAAATTTGTGTGAGTTACGGGAACTAGCACAGAAACAACAACAATTTTACTCAGGAACATGTCCAACGTAAATGATGGAAGGTTCTTTCCACAAATTCTACATCCTATATACATCGCACTATGTCTTCCAATTTTGAAAACAATTATAATTATGCTTTCACCAGATCTTGGGAGCAATGTGAACATAATTGGTGTGGGCTTGGAATATTCACTTGGTCTTTGAAATAATATTGCTATTAAATAGGTGGCTAAAATTCTGTCAAGTTTTGGTTTAGTGAGTGATCTGTCATTCAGTTTATGATTTTGGAAAAACTTTGAAGTAACATCTTGGTGGATATTTTCCTTTGACACAAATAATTTGACTGAACACAACTCAACGTATCTACTTGAATTGAACCACTTTCGTAAAAATGTGAAATGATCTAAGAATTCGTTCCTGTGTACTATTTTTCCTGTTCGGCGGTTAACAACTGGCGTTTGCAATTGTAAGATGAGAATATACTTAGATGAGAAAAGATGGTAGAAGGAGTCAACATTGAAGTAATTGGGGATGTCTCTCTTTGTGTCAGACTCTAGAAATATGCTACATTTTTGGAACAGATCAAGGAATTTGGAAATTTCAGTCATATAGTTTGAGTCTCTACTGGAAACAATTGAAAATGAAATCACAATATAAACAGGCCAATATGCTGTTACTGCACTCATTTTGTCTAGCATTTATTTCAGAATTGTAACACGTTGAGATAAACAATATACACAAAATAGAAAAAAACATTTTTACTGCTTGTACCCAGTGAAAATAAGAGTATGCTGATATATTTGCATATAGTTAAAAATAATTACATTCTTAATGTTATTTTCATACATCTACGACACCAATTTAATATTTTTTCTATTATACTTATTATTATGTTTATAAACATGTGCTCAATATTTACCGTTCATACCGTAAATCAACAGTGATATTATTCTGTTGAAATGTGACGACATTCCTGAATCAATAGCAATCCCAAATTAATAGATGATTCAATCCGGTCCACATCAAACAAAGTAACAACTGATATACCAAGCACCACATTTTTATAAGGAAATCTGTACAAAATTAACAATCGCAATTAATATATATTTAACCCTATTAATCTTTATTTACGCAATCAATCAATACTTAAACCAACTTAGTGTGATAGGATCGGGTCCGTCACTATTAAAGTAGTCAGTTGTAGCATCGACGGCATATAGAACTAGGTTAAACCAAGTCAGGCCAACACCGGTCATCATAATCTTTAAAAAAATGAAAGCTTTTAATAATAACTATATTATATTAGCGGCTTGATAAAGAAATTATCTAATTCTAATCATTATTTACTTTATTGAGGACCCCCAGGAACATCCAATCATTGATGTTGAACTTGTACGCGTCCCTCGCACCATTTTGATCAATATTGTTTTGCTTTTCATCTGCTTGCTCATCTTCGGTTCTCATCTTAATCCGAAGTAGCTTAAAATTTTAAACGAATTGTTCGATGCAATTAGGTAAAGTTAAAAAACATTAAAATTTTAAAATTCTTTATATCGACGGTACGGGCCATCGTAATACGCATATACGAGAATAGAACAATTAAATCTATATGAAAATAAAATCCACACTATTCATTCCACCCATTAATTACCGTGAGAGGTAATATGTAAGAAAAATGACTATGTAATATTCTTATATCATAGGATGTCTTAACTAAGGATATGATCAATACTCCACGTGCCAAATTGGACCCGTGGAACTCTTTCTGGATTCTTCTACTTGGATTAAAATTAAGTGCTTCCTGTTCAGGTAGTAATGTTACAGCATAGCATAGGTTATAGGTAAATGATATACTATGTAATACATATGGAGCTAACTAGAACTTTTGTAATACGTAGTACGTATTACGTAAATCCTTAGAAGTGTAAATTATTTTTGACTACGGAATTGATTTTCAACAATATATAACTATTGATTATTTCATGTTCTATGGTAAAGTACATAAGATTTATTTCACAAAATCTGATAGAATAAACTATGGTAGAATCAAAATGATGAAAATTAAGTAAAATAATTGATTTTATTCGCAACTGATATCAAAAGACAACGAGAAAATCGCACTTGTCAAACAAATCATAATGATAATCAAATAAATTTACAACGTTCAGATTCATCATCTTAAGAAACCAGCAATTATTTATATAATACTTTTAGTCAAATTTGAAATTTGGAAAAATTATATAATGGGTACTAATTAGAAGCTAATCGGGATCGAGAGCGTTCAACCTCAATACTACGGCGCAAGCAGTGTATAGGATTGTCTGGATTGTCGTGTACCAACCACGACGCACCAAATCTGAAAAAATGGATATAGATTTTTCTGAATCGTCCTTGCTAAAACATAACATATTCTTACTTATGACACATACCCATGTACAATTCCGGATGAGTGCCAAAAACCACATAAACGAATGTGTTATACGTTGATTGGATGAATCGTCCAACAGTGACGTAAATCATGAGCTTAAAGAGCACCTAAATTAAAACCAGGATGATTTATTCAAAACCTCTGTTATCAAGACATGTTGCGTAATATATTGACAATGTATTTGTTATTGATACTTACGTTGCTACCAATCCACCAAATTCGTA
Source organism: Coecobrya sp. COE2 (assembly GCA_027743765.1). NCBI lineage: Eukaryota > Metazoa > Arthropoda > Collembola > Entomobryomorpha > Entomobryidae > Coecobrya > Coecobrya sp. COE2. Next base: position 2,557 of record JAHZMV010005051.1, on the reverse strand, counting down.
ACAAGGGCTGCAGTTGAATACAAACCTCTGAATGACGCGGAACCGTTTTGGTTTCTACATCATTATTGGTTATTTCCGATGAGCAGGAAATTCCTGGCTCTTCCTCCATTGTAATTTTCAGTGAAATAATGCCCAGTTCGGTAACGGATTTTTTTATTTCTCAAAAATTATAGCAATGAACCAAATGCTTCCAATGGGAGTAGGTATACTGTTGTTTGCATCAGAGATAAATAATATTACTTTACATCAGACTCAATCCACTGGCTGCTCTTTCGAGACTAGTAGTCTTAATAAAACAAGCTGCCTGAAGCTTCGTTCTAATTAATTTGAGTGCCTAGTTTTTTTGGTAGGCGGTGCTTATGTTAGAATAAAGAAAGTAACTATGAAACTATACCTTCATGCAATATCATGTCGAAAATTAAAAAGAATATTCATAACTACATATTATATGGACGTACATTAAAATATTGGAGGTGGATTAAGTAACCACAGTAGCATATAGGCGGACAAAGCTTATGTGATGAGGAGGAATTTTGTATGATGGAATAGTAGATGAGCCAAAAGGGAATCATTTTGTGAGCATGGAAAGCATCTTGGGATGTGCGGAGGGTACCCTGGGAAAATTTTTATCAATAATTTATAACCAATTTTTTCTACCAAACATACGCCCATACATTTTACCAAGTGTAAATCCGTGATTTTATCTCCGAGACATAATATGAGATTTGATTAGTTGAGATATTATCTCGCGTAGAAAGCCTTATACCTTCGTCTGCCGAATTTTTAAGATTTTTTCTCCAGCAGAAACCGGAAATAGTGATGTCCAGAAGCCGACTAAAATGCGTCTTCCCTACGTTAGTAATGTCTGTGGGATAAAATTAGGCAATTTTTTGGTTGGAAAAAAAATTGAACAAAATGAAGACAAAAATACTAATTAGAAAGTATTTAAAAGTTGTAATTTGATATTTTGAGTTTGTGTTTTAATGGATCAAATGTTTTTTAACTTTGGAAATAAACTGTGAATTTATGTATACAGGCTTACTTATTGGAACAGATCCATGAAATTGACAATAGCTTTTCTCTTTTTGAATGATTGGCAGGCGAATTCTTTAAATTTATTAAGCCAATCTTACAATTAGTTATTGCCGCTGGTATATCTATAAAAATGCTTAATAATCTAAATTATTGTAATATCAATATAACAATCTAAAAGTAGTTTTGATGATCAGGGTTGTGTATCGCAGTTAGATATATTTAAAGCAAAGGATAAGAGAAGTCCACATAAGACAAATTCCCAAGTGAAATAGCAACCAGCAAACTTTTAGAAAAGAACAATAAAAATAAATTACTCAATTAGGCAAGCTTCTAACAAAAAAACTTTATTTTATAATAAAATCAATAAAATATCTTAAAGTAAGCGCACCTGGTGTGATTGGGTCCGGTCCATTGTAGGTCATATAGGCAGATACAGCTGCGAATGCGTGTGCAGTTTGTGCAGCAAAACACACCATCGTTCCTATCATCATAATCTTAGACATATGTGGCAAAATAATAGTATATAAGTTTTGCTTTTGTTGTAGATAAAATACTTCAATGTTTTGGATGTCAGACTAATTTTGTAAAAAGATCATTTTGTTAATTAGTTTTTAGTTACCTTATCGAACATTCTCGGGAACAACCAATATTCGACATTTAAATCGTACCCTCTGCTGACATTATTTTGCTTACTACGCTTGCCATCCTGGTTTTCATCTGTTTGCTGATATTTATGGCTCATTCTAGCCCCACCGAATTTAACTTTAATGAATTTTTAAGATTCAAATAGGTAGAGTAAAGAAATATTCAAACTTAAAAAATTAACACGGCGTCTGCTCGGTACGATGTACTAAAGTGGTATGCGAAGAAGACTATGTAGTGAATGCATAAAAAATAAAATTTCTTCTCTGAATTCCAACAAATAATTTCCTGGATAGGTTATATGTAAGGCAAAATATATTACATATCGTAGATTGGATTTCATAAAGGATATAATCAATATTCCACGTGCATAGTTGTTCGCGTGTTAAACCTTCTGGATACGAAACTAAATTGATTCCTATTCAGGTAGTAATGTTCTAGCATTACTAACAAGGGAACATTTTCAGGTGTAGTGCATGTTTCGTGTCGGAAATAGTTTTTTTATACCAAATCGAATACGCTGAACACGAATCTGAAGTCCAATTTTTGCACAACTTACAAGGGAACGTTCTAGGGTGGTTCTCGTAATTTGTTTCCTATTACAAGTGTCAAATTAAAATATCGAAAATAACTAATTTTATGGCGTAGATTCTGATTCCGATGTCCGTTTTTACCGTAAATGCTTCCTTCGTACAGAAAGTTTTCATTTCTTGCTACGCTTAATAGTTATTGCAATTTTGACGTCAGATTCGAAATCTACGTAGTAAAATTCACTACTTGCAATGTAATATGTCAAAAATTTCAGCTTTCTGAAAAATGCATGTATTTAAATGGGTAAAAACAAAACTTCATTCCTGCAAAAAATGAATATCGAATTTGG
>JAHZMV010005050.1:0-10266 GCA_027743765.1 Coecobrya sp. COE2 | reverse complement strand
TATAGCACACTTTGCGTTGAATAGGCTTTCCTTAATTTCCCTTTCTTTTATATTTTCTTGTCTTTCTTTAACAGATGTAATGTCCTCAACAATGACATCATCATTTTCACCCGTAGCAAGCGAAAATTCTGGTGGCATATATCACATCGCTAGGGACGCCTATTCTTGTGTACCGGAGGACGATGACAAAGGTTGATTAAGAATTCCTATCACAGCACACGAGTAGTTTGCAGCAGACAAATGAAAATGTCAAAGATAGCTATAGGTAGTGTGTATATGGCGTATATATATTATGAGGATGGAAAGAAAAGGACAAAATTACTGCAAGTTAATATGAACAATGAAAAAGCTGTTCACAGAAGAAATTAAAAGAATGGATGTGGTTATCTTGCACGGAGTTGGTTCCCGTTTTATTGGCAGTATTTTTATTCATTTTCAGAGTTGCCGTGCTGCTGAATGGAACATTCGTTATTTCTTTCCAACTTTCTTTTATGATGGCTTGTTTTTTTTCTGGTCTGATAAAAAGTCAAGGACAATGGGAAGAAAAAAGAATGGAGTTGACGATGAAGATGATAGTGGTGGAGGAAAGTGTACGGATGCCAAGATGGCGGAAAGGGGAAACAAGTTTGTGAACGCGAGTCGATGAATGCGAATGGTGAAAATGAGAGAAAACAAAAGGTTTGTTCCGAGAATACAGCTCCATGAAGTAACTTTAAAATGTACATACATACATATATGCACACTGTATCAATCTTGTAGGTATTATGCATTAAAATCTAAAAATTAAAGTTTATGCTGATTGTGAGAAATGCCCGTGGATTTTTTACGCTATTTCCTTATCAAATTACGGTTTTAAGCTTGTAATTTGAGAAGTCTGCCGGGCATATTTTGTATACTTATTATTATTCATTTTTTTTCAAGGTAGAACAAAGGAAACCTGCAAGTTTAACACTAATCCCTGGAATAGCATAAAAAATGTGGTTTTTAGTTATGACAGAAGAGACAACGCGTGTGCCCAATGTTTATCTCGTATTTCTTCCTGTAGAACACTACTAAGTAGTCAGACAGTCCCTCTCATCATCCCATTCATAAACTGTTCATCAAATCCAAGGTTCCATTCAATTCATGAGTGTCTGTGTCTCTCTCGTGCATACTAATGAGAAGGTGAGATAATGACATGAGACAACAAAGAAGCCTATACACAGGCATAATATAAAACAGATAAAGGCCCACAGTACATATTTCATAAACCTTCTGTCCTTTTTAAATGATAATATCAACAATTTTTATTTTACAGCTGCATGAAACTTCTGTTAAAAAGCTGTCAGTGAATAAAACATGGACTTTGAAATTCAAAGCAGTTTTACCTTCACAATAACCTTCTTAAAACACGATATCATGACAATGTATCGGTTTATCTACTTACAAAACAGAAAATAATCTTTTTCATTAGCGTTACCAAATCTTATCGGTTTGAAATATGTACACTAGACTTTTTACCTTCACAATAACCTTCTTAAAAAACACGATATCATGACAATGTATCGGTTTATCTACTTACAAAACAGAAAATAATCTTTTTCATTAGCGTTACCAAATCTTATCGGTTTGAAATATGTACACTAGGTACCAGCATATACATATGTGTTGTATGTAATTATATGCAGTATAGACAATAAAAATAAACTTAGTCGTTTTGAGCAAGTCTAAAATGCTTACAAAAATGTTATTTATTTCCTGGATTTTCCTGATACTTTTTAATTCGTATTTTTCTAGAAAAAATTTTCATTAGCACTGCCATTCAATGATGAGCAATCGAAACTTGTAGGAGCCAAAAAACTATTGTTTTTTTGTAAAACATGAATAATAAATATTTTGTGCACATATTATGCATATGTACCTATTCTTCGTTTATCGTGTACCCTTTTCCTATCAATTCATTGATATTTTAGATACGCTGGACCACTGCATGCAAAGTCCCCAGTGAATTCTTGTGTTCTAAAATACGGAGCAAATATTTAAGCCTAAAACAAAACTTATGTAGCGTGTATGTAAAAACACACGCTTATAGAAATGATGTATACACGCATAATACGTAGTGTACACAAAAGGATATCAAGCAGGTCTCTCTGGGCCTCGACTCCGGTTCAGTGGTTGCGTAGAAAAAGGATAAAAGATACACAAACGAATAATACGAGACACAGCGGCAGACCCACACGGAGACCGACCCTTGCATTCATTTGCATAGATTAGCACTTGGCCGTCCCCTCTCTCGCTGTTGCTAATTTTCTGCTTTCATTTCAGTCGACCCTTTTACTCAATAGCATAACGATCATATTGCTTTTTTCAGAGGACGAAAATGAAGATCATCTGAAAAAAAAGGTTAGAAACAAAAACGAAAGTGTTTACTTATATAGCGAAAGCACACAATTTTTTATACATGTTTGGTTGGGCTCATACATTTTTTGTGCGCTCATAACACTACCCTACCCCTTTCTACATCCTGTCACCTTGTTTTTTTCAAATAGGTTTCATTACAAGAAAAGTTTACAATGAGAAGATAAAAACGAAACCTTATTTTTTAATCATGTCGTATATTTTATCAAAGACAGCATGTGTGTACTTTACTGAACTCTTATCAGTATAATCTCATACAGTTTTTTATATGTTGCAATTATGCATGTTATTTTTTTTTGTAGGAGGCCGAATACGAATGCCTATACAAAGTTAAAACGTATAAAAAATTTGGATAGGGAAATTTGTTGCATTGTCTAGAAAGGATCAACTTTGGAATGAATTGAAATGGAAAGAGTGGAGGGGAGGCCAAAGTATAAGCGTATAGCTAACAATTCGATTCAATGGTGGAGAAATTCTGGATAAAAAGGAATGAATCTTCTTGATTACAAACTTGGAAGGTTATATGGGGATTTCCCCACACACAGCATCTTTGATAAATATTAAAATACAGAGACACATACGCACACACATGAGATCATACATGTCTGGACCCACACATTCACGTATCCCATTAACAATTTCGTTGGAATTCCCTTATTACAATGCGAGTGCCAGTGTGTGCGCATTAGATCTTTATAAATACTTTGAAAAGAAGGGCAAGTGTAACTACAGAATTTTTTACTTTACTTGATTTCCCCTTTTCCACATGGTAGCTAGCTACTCATTTCTTTTTTTTATATTGGGCTTCCACCATTTCACTTTTTAGGAACCGAATGAAATAAGCCACTTTATGTTTGTCTGTCTGTCCGTAAACGCGATTTCCAAAAGCGTTTAAGAATTTTTAAATTTTGTTTTCGCCAATCGATTATGGACTACTCGTTACTAGTGCTAGGTTCAGATAAATACATGTTCATGTACAAACTTTTCGCTATTTTGATAGCAAGTCATTCGCTACTTTCTTACAATTCGATTGTCCGGGTTAGGTTTACTAAAGGATATTTTTCCTTGATAAATTATGACAAAACCAAGTTATTTCTTCATGAATACCCCCTTTTTTCAGTCATTTCATCATGATCACCGTCATCAGCATCATAGGATCGTCGGCATTCTCCTCATCATGACATTCATTCATTCACTTTGAAGCGTGCAAGGAAAACCTTTTTGTGCGTGTACATCGGATCCCATTTTTAAAACATAAATATCCCATCTCATATCGCATCTTTGTCTTCCTCCTTTAATTCTGGTGTATGGTGTAACTAGCGGCATGACAAGGCAACGCCAGTGATGCTCTCGCTCTCAAGGACTTTGAAGATAAGAAGGGAGAAAGTTTACCGATCCACATCCCATGTTAATTCTTTCATATAATAACGAGATTACGTACAAAAAAATATATATCGAAACATAGTTGGCTTGTCTGTTGTGAATGGCCTGGTATAACATTTTTTATATGCAGGTTTATCAGTTTGTTAGCTTTAAAACCCCTTCTGGCAAGCAGAAATAATGATGGTGCTTTATGAGTAATTAAAATTTTCATATATTTCACACCATTTGCATACAGATGAACGCATCAATTTTTTTAAACATTTTTATGACACCAGTTATTTTCACAAAGGCGACCATTATTTGAGATGACTTTATGACACTTTGGTCGGTGGATAGAAAAGCAAGAAACAATAAAGGACAACACACTTTCGTGCTTCCTTTCCATATTATTGCTTTTTTAAACAGTTTAAATTCTAAACAATTAGCTATATTATTCCTTCCCCCATTTTGAGAACCAAAGCGGGATAAAGGGAAGACATTATCGGAGAGAAACAAAGTCTTGCTGTGCTGTTATGCCTGCGACGACAGTCAACTGAAGACTCATAAAATATAGTGATATGGTTATCATCATTCATTATGATCCCTCATTAAGATTTCGCTGTTTCTTCAGCACTAATAATAATAATTCTAATTTCAATTCCGCTCCTTGGCTCTTCTTCTCTTTCCATTTTAATAAGCCATCGATAAAGCGAGTATGCTTTCTGATTGGTTGGATTGTTATGTGACTATTATGTACGCATTGTATAGTCTGAGCAATGTTTACTTTCGGTATCATCACTTCCAGTCCAGACCAGTGAAATGAAAATGCAGGACATAAAAATTATGGGTTCACTTTCATTTTGGAAATGACATTTTCGCCAGCACCAAAAATAAGGAAGAAAAAAAAATCGGGTTTTCCTACTCCATTGTGGGGTTGATGGCATATAATGGCACATGACAGTGCAAGTGCATCACCAACATAAAAGTCATATATATACCGTTATATTGTTGCTTTTGCTGTGGTTTCATAATTTTCACGGATAGACCGTGGAAACATGACGGGTTCAAAAGGCCCCTTACACTCTACTAGTTTGGCTTTGGCCTGGCATACAACAACAACTGTTTTAATGCTTGTTTGTTGTTCCTTTTTTTGACGGTGGAGGGGGAGGGAAAGGAAGAAGCATTATAAGTCAATGTGCTACGTAGTCATTCATAATCTATTTTTGTGAGTATCCAAGTTAATGAGTAATGACTGGAGCTTAAAATGCTCTGCCCTGCACATACATAACCATCCTACGTATTATATAGCACGGGATTGTTTTATGGTTGATGGTTGATACGAACCTAAAAATGCTTTTATTATACGAATCTTTGTATAAGAAATTATGTGTGCAGCACTGGTTGGGACATAATATCTATGGGACATACTATCTAGTTGGATGCGTTAGCTTTTTTCGTTAGCGTCTAACAGGTCCACATGGGCGTAGTAGTAATGGTGGAGTAGTTAGTGTAGTCGATGTAGAAGGAAGAGGATAGCTTCCATTTTTTTCCTCCTGCAATAATCTCAAATACTCATTATTCTTCTCGCCTCTTATTTTCCCCTTCCAAGTTAATGAGTAATGACTGGAGCTTAAAATGCTCTGCCCTGCACATACATAACCATCCTACGTATTATATAGCACGGGATTGTTTTATGGTTGATGGTGATACGAACCTAAAAATGCTTTTATTATACGAATCTTTGTATAAGAAATTGTGTGTGCAGCAGCACTGGTTGGGACATAATATCTATGGGACATACTATCTAGTTGGATGTGTTAGCTTTTTTTTCGTTAGCGTCTATCAGGCCAACGGTCTTGGTTGGGCGTAGTAGTAATGGTGGAGTAGTTAGTGTAGTCAATGTAGAAGGAAGAGGATAGCTTCCATTTTTTTCCTCCTGCAATAATCTCAAATACTCATTATTCTTCTCGCCTCTTATTTTCCCCTTGCTTTCCTCTCACTAATAAATTACATTTTAGTGGTTTTTCCTGTAGCTTTTAGTTTTTTCTAAATAATTTATTAGTAAGTCTATCTTCATTAATTCAATGGAAGAGAAGGAGAAGGCGCAGCAGTGGAATAAAGTGTGTTGCTGCTCTGCCCCTTTGTTCCAAGAACATCACACTGAACTCCTAGAGACGTTCCTTTTAAAATTATTCATCGTCAGCTCATGATCATGATTATAATCAATTTTTAAGTGAAACTACAAAAAAAGCTAAAATGTTATATATGCCTTGAGAGAAAGAAAACGCATTAGTAGTATCGCATCGCATGGCCATAGTCGTAAAATTGTCCTTTTTCTTTTTAACAGCGCAGCACTGTGTGTGGAGGAAGTAATTAGCTGCAGAGCTTTATAGCACTTCCCCGCAACGAATAAAAGGAACAAGAAAACAAACAATGGACCATTAATTCTGCTCCTTTGAAATAAAAATGCTAACTGAGGACAACTGCAGTCAAGAAATTTAGATCTTGTTAGCTGCGCTAAACTAAAGCGTTTAAAAATGGAAGGAAGGAAACTAGGAAAACACACTGGGAGTCTTAACGAGATTGAAGATGGAAACAGAAATGGATCTATCTAGATTGATCTATTTGGCTGTTATACTGTTGTGTGCACATATAGCTGATGTGATATTATGCAGTAAAGAGGAATAGGATAAAAAACCAAATTATAGCCCTATACTACAGCAATGTATCCTTTCTTTTCCTAAATATTTTTTGCTCCTCTCTACAAAGAAAACAATAAAAGGTCAGCAGTTTTGTATGGGAGGCGATGATATATGCTATTCGAAATGAAATTAAGGTAAAAGCATGGGGTAGACGAACGAGGGATAGTCAACAAAGTGCTTTTTCAGAGTTACACCTAATCATGTGAAATTATAAAATACTGACCCTTGTACGGTATTACTACGCTGCATTAAAAACAGAGGTTTCTCGCTTTCTCTCAAAACAGAAAGTAGATTTAATTTGGAAAAAATACTATTTCTATCGTGGAAGGTTATTATTAGTTAATAATCAGATTTTTACCTAATATAGTATTACATGTAATGTAATACTATATTAGGTAAAAATCTGATTTGAACAGGAGGAATTATAACAGATTAAAACCCCCTTTCTAATTAGCAAAATAATAATGATTAAAAATAAAAATGAACAAAGTATTGCCTCTTGAAAACTGTCAAGTGGTTTGCGCAAGTCACATTGCGTGCAGGATAACGGTGTGTGTAGCAAATAGCAATGCTAACAAAAAACCAAGTGAATACAATACACACGTTTTTTGTACAATTCTGCTCTGTTTCAACTTATGCATGAGCACCTTATTCTTCGTCACGTCCATAAGTGCACATTAAAGGGAACATCTAAAATGCCTCAGCAGCAAATGATCCATGTGGCAGTAATAAGTTGCTCCCCAAGTTTTCCCTTTTCTTTTGTATTATTTCCTTTTGTTCCTTCATCCACTCAACCGATTTTCAAATCTTTTTCTTGACACATATTATACTCACACACACACACACGCTACAAAAAGCAACTGTGTGTGCACATACCTAAATACCTTCACAGTATTTCTCAAAAAGAATGAAGCCCACAAATAAAAGTACAAGTCGTCACTATACAAAACATATATGCAGCGCACTGCACTGCAATGTGATCTGCTGCCAGGCTATTATATAGAGGCAATTGAAAGGAATCTGACAGTAAAAAACAGGACAATGCAATAACGTTCCCTAATGCGTCCTCACTTATTTCCCTTTTTCTTACTTCTTTCTCCTAAACCATTTTTGTTCATACTTTATTGAAAGTAAAGAGAAAGTAAGGAGAAATGTACGCCGTTCTCTCTCTCACACACACTATACAATTCTTTCTCTGCCACTAATAATATCATTAAACCATGACGCAATAAAGATAATAAGACAGCCTGTAAACTAACCAAACCAACCATATTCCAAATTTTTCCAACGGTGTATGTACATATTTCAAATACAGCTTTGTTCCACGGAGGCATTTTTCTAGTTTTACACGCAAAGTACACTGGAAAATTAAAGGCGAATAATGCATATCTCATTTCATATCAAACTAATGTGGAGGAAACTAAGGAATAACAATAATAATAAAAAATACATGCTCATATATGAAATTTTTTTTTCTCAATTTAAGTCATACACATGAAAATAAGGAAGCCCATTACTTCTTTCGGAGGATTAGTCCTCGAGGTGCCAGTCATCATGATGTGCCATTATGTACATTCAAATAAATTCTGGTTTGGGTATTGTGGTGGTGTGATATCATTACAACAACAGCAGCACCCAAGTCATCGTGTAGACGAATAAAAGGGTAAGATTTTAGATATAGAATCTGGCGTGGTACGTCTCCCGCTGTTTTCCCATTCTATTATTTCTCAAGAAAATGCACATATAATATATTATAATATGAGATCATTTAATCCGTTATGTATCGTTTTGTTTACCATATCACCAAAAACTATTGCATGCATATTACAAATTGTAAAAAGGGAAAGCGAATCGTGCCCACTCAATCGGGAAAATCGAAATAAAAGGCCTTTTCATGATTATAGCACCGCACACACCACATCACTAAATATATCAGCCCATATAAAACAAAATACATGTTCAAGCACACACTCACTTCATCAGAAAAAAAATGCAAGTTTCATTTCAGTCCCTTCCTTCTCATTGCTATATAAAAAGTTATTTGAAAGAATTTTTAAACTTGTTCCGTTAGACTAAGAAAGGGAAAGTGATGGCGGTGGAAGAAAGCGATGGTGCAATCAAGGATGTGTGTGGGCATACATTACAACAACCACTGTGTGGTGTGTGTGTTAGAGAGGATGAGGGAACTGAAAAAAGACAGACAGAAAAGATGTTATAAAGTTTTCCTTATTACTTTTACTCCTTCCGTCTTCTCTACACCACTTTCTATACTTCTCCTTAAGTTGTCGTAATAATGATATGTGTGCTGCGTAAGAATAGAAAATGTGGATACGTGTGTAATCCTAACTTGCTTTTAAAAAGGTCTAATAGTATACGCAGCTAATATTACGTCACCGTGTACTGTTACGAGCTGGTTACGCAATATAATATATGAGAAATGAAAAGATACTAGGATATAATAAATTGTGTGTACGTTATTTGGATGTGCAATACAAACTTTCTTTCTCTCTCCATTTCCCCTATGAAGATTGGAGGAGGTAATAAAATGTATGTGTGTTTGTTGTATTACAGAAGAGAAAAGGAGGAAATGCAAATAAATACGTGAGAGAACAATAAGAAGAAAAGAAACTTTGATGTTATTTTATTCCACACGAAAACACACCACACTCTATGACCAATAAATTTTAGTGCAAAAGAATCATTCACGTGCAGACAATGCTAAATTACCGTCATCATATAGCCAGGAAACCTTTGTTGGAAAACTATTCAAGGAAATGTATAAATTGAAGTGAAGAAAAACAGTTTCTAATATTTTCATCTTCCTTTTGTTTTACAAACTATGTACGAGGATTATGATTATTGCAAAGAAATGTTAAATTAAAGCATCAAAAATAGCAAATAAAGTGGTTGTTAGATTTGACTGGATTAACTTTAGTTTCCTTCTAAATAATTAAAACAAGATTAATAGATCAATTAAAGCACATATTGTACGAAATTTATAATCTGCATTACCTTATTTGTTGTGGTTATTGGTCCAGGGTCTCCGACAATAAATTAGCTAAAAAGCCATCAATAATCGTTCCAGCAGTTTACATCGCCTCATTCCAAAGCTCGCCATCTGCGCATCGAACAAGAAACCGAACAGTTGAGATAATCGAGAGTGGATATGTGATTCTCAAGAGTATCGGTAGAGACTCTGCTTGTGTCGTTCTTGTTACAACCAGCAACTGAGAGAGCACTTGAAAGAGTGTGTGCTGCAGAGACAAGCAAGATAGCTGACGGCTGCAGCAGTAGTGCTTGTAGAGACGGAGATCCCGCTAACTTCAACCTTCCATCTAACTAACAGATGCTTTTATTATTCAAAAATGCAAAAAGCATGTGTTCAAGAGTTCAGTCAGGCTATTCACGTAATTCAATGGAATGTGGATTTCGCGAAGCAAACGTTCTTCTTGACGTTCACTTGTCGTCGTCCTGTTTTTAATCAATCGTCAGGGATTGATTGATTTGATGAGTGGAATCCCTCATTCGTCCTCACACGGCACAACTGCCAACAGCTCCCACTTTTTGTGCAGTTTCATTTGTGAGCGTTAAAAGTTCCTGTCGGATTAACTATTCTAAAAAGATTACAATGGGCGGCTCAGGGACTCCTGACGAAAACGCGGACGGGAGTAAGAAAGCCGTTACTAGAAAGCTGAAGGGAAAGGGGAATCAGGAGAAGACAAGGTTCCAGTTGTTTGACCCTTCCTCCAAAGCGGATTTAATTAATCTTTGCGAAAGCGGCCTTGCCCAGTTAAGTCTCCAAGAT
>JAHZMV010005049.1:0-43847 GCA_027743765.1 Coecobrya sp. COE2 | reverse complement strand
ATGACTGGGATTATATTGAGAACATTTATTGATTATTTCAAATCAACAGCTTTTTGTTTATTTGGTATTTATTTATTTAACAGAAATACAATTTTTACTATATCTTTTCAATTTTGAAATATTTGATGAAACACCAACGAACAAAGGTGCATGCAATGTGTAAAGTGAGCATGTTCCTTACCTGCAGCAATAATATGATAAACACAAGGCACTCTTTGGTCCCCAATTTTGTTCGTAGCCCAGCAAAGGAGAGTTCCATAATCCAGTTCAGTCATTGGCGTGTATGTTACTACACTGTGGGTACCCACACTCCTGAAAATAAATAAACAAAAAGTAAATATAGTAATTTAGAAAGCACTTTTCATTAGTAAATACCAACATATAATATTTCCTATCACATTAATTTATCCATAAAAAGAACAATTCCCAGTAAAACAACATGATGCGTAACTGAATTAATCCGCTTGATTAGATTAAAGATTTTATTTACATCAACTGCCTTCCACACTTAAAACAAACCTAGTTGTGTAACATCTAGACAAACAACTAGTAATTAAATTCAAATGGCAGGTTTCATGTGACAGGATCTTTAAAGGGCCTTCAGTATATAATATATTTATACTTATAAGAGCTTATAAAACAATGAGGCGCTGGTTTGTTGCGTATTGACTGGAATTGAATTATTTTTTATGGATTTCCCGAAACTCACCTTTTCCATACAATCAAATTACCACATTATATTACTATGATGCATGAGAATGTAGGATACAGAGACAATGCATTTGGACATGTTTTTCATGAACATTGATTTGCTACATTTAGAACATGCTAAATAACAAATTTTCAAGGATATTCTAAATATAAAAATCAATTCTCTTCTAAAAGGTTTTTTACTCCCCGAAAATTGTATCTCCTATGAATAAAGAATGTATTAAAGACATTATTCCATCAAGTTTACCATGTATACCTATATAAAATATTCTCATTGCCCCAAACGCTGACAGTTTGCCCAGAAGTAAACTGTTGCTCAAGTTCAAGTTGTGTGTGAATTCCTATTTAATATTACCATCATTGAATTTAAGTGAGTATATTTTGGACACGAGCAGCAATATCATGAAAATGTAGGAAGTACAGCTACTGCAGTCACCAAACGATTCTGAATTGCCTGAATGTAGCTTGAGGTCCCCATCTTATTAAATTTTAAGCAACAAACAGTCCACATCCACAATGCACACACATCACAGCAACCAAGCAAGCGAGAGAGGACAAAAACTCCTTTTATGAGTTTCGTTGTTGTCGTCCTGTCTACTTCTCTTTCTTGTCGTTGCGTCGCACACCACCACCACCGCCACCATAATGTAGTAACGAGCTCCACCAATGCAAAGATGAAAAGCGAGAGAAGAGAGAAAGTTTTTCGATGCAACTCAACAACAAACACGGTAGAATCAGAGTCGCCTTTGTTGTTGTTGTTGACGTTGCCGTTTAGCGTACCTGCATTTTCTCCAAAAAGAGTAGAGAAAAACGCAAACTTGGAGCCAAATCAGTTTATTATATTGTTATTATTGCATTGCCAGGAGTACGGAGAAGGTGAAGGAAATGGATAGGAGAACATAATAATAATATGAAAACTAAACATAGTTGTTCAAATCTCGTTTTTGGAAGACCAGCAAACAACGTATACACGTTATCTACGACATTTCCAGTAAAATACAAACAAGCATTTCGTTTTCCCATTTTCGGAGAGTAAGGTAAATTTTACTTAAACAGGCAGAATAATGAGAATGGTCTGAGAGCCAGATCCAGAGAAAGCCAATTTTATTGAAACGTAGCAAACTTGCACTGTGTAAGCAAGTTAGGAAAGTTTCTAGATCGGGATAGAAGAATAAACCAGCTGCTTTGATGAAATATACACGCGCTACCATTATCAGGGTAGGTAAAGTACCTGTATCACTTACGCTTCTCTAAACTGTTTTCCCAACCGCACACACCGCAGCCAAATCACCGACGAGCCAAAAACGCATTGGATAAGCATTTATGATTGCAATACCAGCTTGTATTTATATAGAAGGTTATAGTACTTGTTATAGAGGGATATACATAAGTTCACTGTCCAATATGCACCGCTTTTACTTCTTGGACAGGTTTTTGAAGATGATGGTGGGACATTATTACATGCACGATCATGATACTCCCTCTGTTCAGCTGCGGTGACTGTTGGCTAGAGTCACTTTGATTGTCAAACCAACTGTACATTATTACATGCACGATCATGATACTCCCTCTGTTCAGCTGCGGTGACTGTTGGCTAGAGTCACTTTGATTGTCAAACCAACCGTTTCTACTAAAGACTATTTTTCCTTCAAGTACATCTGGTGGGTCTTTTCCTTGTGCTTCCGGATTTCATGTCTGCAGAATAAATAATGAATTGAAAGCGTACAATAACAATAATTGCAATGGTTGCAAGTAGCGCACTTTCCTCTAATTATCCCAAAAACCTTGTGAGTGCCGCATCTCCAAACCAGATATACCTATAAATATACCCTTTACCATATCACTACACTACGGAAAGCTCATCACCCTTCCTCTCACATTCCTAGATACATTCTATTTTCCATGCTCTAAGAACGAACCCTACTCTTTCGATTATATTTTTACTTATCATGGTTAATTACCACCACAGAATTGGAAATTACACAACCTCAAACCTCATCATGGATCCCTCTACCCGCGAAAATACCCCTTTTTCGAGCTTCAGTCTTAATTTCAGTGATATCACTTTATACCAGCAACAGCCGCCACCAAATTTTTTAAATAAAATGCGCATTTTCTCCTTCTCTGGAGTATTTTACTTTACTATTGCCTCAGATTAGATTTTTAAAAAGAAATCCTTTTTAAGTGAATCACGACCAGGCTGTTCAAATTAAATACGTATATTACTTCCATCCACCACAAAAATCTGGATATCTACTTTGCAACAGACCAAGTCTAACCCATGCAATTATTTTTATTCCGACATACAAGAAGTTCTAAAATTCTCTGACGCAAAAGTAGAATGAGCAGCAACAACTGTCCTACTCAAAGATATCCTCCAAATTTGCATAACGAAACGATCCATGACATGCTTTGTATTCAACTCTCTTATTCCTCTTTGTAACAATCATCATTAATTCACATTCCCCCTTTTTTACTTCTCGTTGTTGTGGGGTCCTATTCATTTATTTCACTCTTTTTGGATACATCTTAATTTCTTCCCGTCCCTTTTGTTTTACTTGCGATACTCATTCACTCATTCTTATTATATTCCATGTAATATTCATTCATTTCATTGTGTTGTGAGGCGGATTAACGTTGATAAAACATCCGTTGTGTCTACTATTTATACTCCTATATACTTCCTCGTATTTCTACTTTCTGGACCTCTACTTAAAAAAATTCTTTCCTTCCGTTCCTATTATCAGAAAATGTATTTCCTCTAGTCGCAAGTGGCTTCTACATTTATACCTATGCACTTATGTGTATAGCTATTAAGAAAATCCAGCGTTTGGTATTCACACTTTTGTTGTGAATTTCCCATTTATGAATGAATATAAATTAGGACCATAAACAAGCATGCACAAAATCAACTTTGAGTTTGCTTACTTTGTACTTATGATATGAATGTACATAGGTACATGCGGACGGAAACGAGGAAACCACTAACGAATGCTAACACCTTCGATATTATTCAACCAGCACACTGTTATTAATGTCAGTGCTTTGATAGATTAGTTCATTTAGCTGCGCCAGGAGACTTCCTCTTTTCCTCTTTAACTGAAACAACCTGCCGAGTGAGCAATGACTAGAGAAAGCTGTGTCACTAAATATACGAACAACCATTCTAGAAATAATATTGCAAAGCCGAAAGCATCTCTTTCCCTTTTTCTCCCCCTAAAATTACATCCATACATCTTTTGCTCCTTTCCCTCTCACTCTCTTTTCTGAAACAATAATAAGCTGAATGAATTGCTTTGATATTTTCAACGATTATTAAGGAGCAAAGATAAATATTAGTCTGTTGCAAGTGCTCCTCGTCGTCTGTCCGTCTGTCTCTCGAAAGCCTAAAGTTGTGAACGAAACAAGTAATCTATACAAGCTAGTATAAACAAGCGATCCTTATGGACACTCGTTTGTTTGTGGTTTGTTATTAACAATTTCAACAACTGCATATAGCCCAATACATTACACCAACAAAGCTACTTGGATTACTCCATGTTGTGTTTCTGCCTTGTTACCACTTTCGGAACACATCATAATCATTATCGAAATTGTTGTTCCAAGCATTAAAAGGGTGGAAACGAAAATGAAAGGGTCAAATATCAATACTACGCAGATAAAGTGCATACTCATATTATATATGAACTTTCTCCTATATGTGAACAAGCTGCAGCATGATACGCATTGAAATATACATCTGTCTACTCACAACTCATTTCCCCTTCACCTATAACAATAACAATGTTACTCGGCTCAAATAACGGTCAAATACAGCCTTGCTCTTATAGTTGCTCTGCAAAGTGCCACTGCAGCTAAGCCAAAAGGTACATCGACTTTTTGCTGTTCCGAGAAAATATACCCCTCTACGTAAAACTGATTGTGTTGGTGTACACGTATAATCTACACCGCCACATCACCTTATTAATCATATTTCCTCTGCACATTTGTGTTCTTTATACGTTTTATAGAGTACCAAGATTCTCCGTTGTTTCATTCAGTTCACTACCCCGTAAAGCAATATTTCATTTTCAGCATGTCATCGTGATCATCGTCATCAACAAAACAAGCATGCATTTTCTTTCCCTAACTACTAATAATAATGATACTGGCACCAGCACCATCAAATGCTACCAGAAATTCACAGACTGTGTACTCATAATGGT
Source organism: Coecobrya sp. COE2 (assembly GCA_027743765.1). Lineage (NCBI taxonomy): Eukaryota > Metazoa > Arthropoda > Collembola > Entomobryomorpha > Entomobryidae > Coecobrya > Coecobrya sp. COE2. Next base: position 38,931 of record JAHZMV010005049.1, on the reverse strand, counting down.
ATCATAGTGTGACGATGATAATAAGAATATTGTTATACTCTATTGTGCTGACAAGGTTGTTTTCGTTTCAATTACGTCGTTATATTCATAAAAGAGGAAGTTAGGATAGTATAATGATGAAGAGAAATGAGGCACACGAAGAAAGCAACAACAAACTTATAAAATAGAACAACACATTGTGAATGAAATCATCTGCCACTGAAGGACAGTGTAAAGCTTGTACCTTTTATTGACGGAATAAACTAAACTTTGATATTTTACACATAAAGAAGGCATGCCAGACAAATAGAAAGGAAAAGGTTAAAATGAATTGCATGTCGTCATTTGGCTTTACTGAATGAAGTATAAACAGATGAAATTGATCAAAAAGCTATAGATGATGGGGTCTTGGGTGATTTTGACTTCCTGGTGGCGGGGTTCTATTTCTCGGAAAGTACCTACAAAAACCCACATTACGTCATCTAAAATCTATAATGTGTACATACCAACGGAACGGAAACAGCATTATTTGTCCTTCCCAAACTTGTTCTACATACATAGTTTGAGTCTAATCTATGTACTATGTTTTACCTTTTAAATGTCAAATTTGCATGATAGAAGGTTTGGATAATGGAGAATCAAGGTACACAAAATACATTTACACCCTTTGTGGGTTTACATGATTAGATTGTTTATTTGTTAATAAATCTCCACAAGTCGACACCACCATCACCATCGCCGGTTGAGAAGAATGGTCAATGTTTGTTCTTGTTCCCTATAACTTTGTTGCATATCTCGTTGCATGAAAAATGAAAACTTTACCTACATTCGCACTTTCTGCTTGGCGAGCTCATTTACTTCATGCAAGAATGCCTTTAATCATCATTAAAGAAATTTAGTTTGCCTTCATAACAGTTCGCAAAACACGGACTAAACACGAAGGTACACGAGTGCATACACTCAATACCAAATAGGTATGCAAAGTAGAAACGCAAATAGAAATATATTACACATGGGCAGCTAACTTCTCTTTTGTAAAGTCGAAGTTTTTAAAGGTAGTGGTTGCGAATGATAGTTGGGTGTGAGTTCAACGTACTGCAAGTTCACTAGCTTGCATGGATGCATCGTAAAAGTAATTATCTTTTCAAATGGAGAAGTGGTGTAGATACAAACAAATGCGAATGTATTACGTTCCTGTTCAAATGTGGAAAAATAATGCCACTTTGCTTCCGGTCTACGGAGGCCGACAAAAAGTGAAAGGAACTGTTGCTGCAGTGCTGATGCGTATGCGTCTCTATTACGTACCTATACATGACTGTACATGGAAATCGAATGAGATGATGATAGTTTTTCTTCTCCTGGGAATTCTCCGACTGTGTTATATCGATCGATTTCACTCAGCCGAGGTGTAAATCGTATGTGTAATTAATTAGACCAGAAACATCAATTGTCCGCATGAATAGTACGTCATGCTCATGCTTCTTACAACACGCGTCAGTATTTGCAAAATGTCAAACGAAAATAAGTAGAACACAGTCGAATTTTATTTTTAGGAATGAGTATATTTTATATACTCCATTTTCACTCGTGTTTCCTCAACAAACAGGAAACAGGGTAGGATTTAAACATGTTCGTCACTTCTAATCTATGTATTGAGGTTAATGTACAATTGTCATGCAAGAAGAAATGGCTTGAATTGAAATTGAACTTTTTCCACTTATCTTTGAGTATAATTATTAAGTTACACATACATAAATAGTCTTCCGTAATAAATGTCTATCTCCGTAAAGGCAGTAAACTTATAAGTGAAAAGAATCGAGTTTCAACCTTCTGTTGATTCAGCAAGTAAAATTTTGATTAATGAATTAAGCTCAAGGTGAAGCACAATTTTTTATATTTAAACAATAATATAGTTCTTGTCAGTGGTTCGAATATTAACTAAGTGACAATTTACAAACGTAACTTTGTTTATATAAATTTCACCGATAAAAATTCAAGTGACCCTAAAACATCAAGACAAAAAATAGTTTATTTGGCAGGCATACTAACGAGCTATGTATAAAGTGCGGAAGGTAGCATTACATTGTGCTCTTGCGGAATAAAATAAAGTATATGTTTGGAACAATGAAGCTGAGATCCCCTGTTTGTTATTTTATACAAACTTAGATAGGTAGGTACTATGGTATGTATGAATGAATGTCGCGCTATAAGAACAATGGATACTAAAAATGATTTTATCTGTTAAGGTGCTACTATAATTCTAGTTTGGGTATTCGGTGGGTTGCCCTCTTCGTCTACAGTGGTAAACCCCTCTAATGACCTTCCACGTGTACATGAATGAGTTTGTACAAGGTGGGAGAAAATGATTTTCTAAGTCCGTCAAAATGGGCATAGGATTAGGGAATACAGCACAGTATACGCTCAATAACATTGCATTGTAACCCTCTCACACCATGTGAAAAACAGGTAGGAAGACGACAAAGGAACCAACAGAGTAGCAATAAATATTACTTCATGAGTCATATAATAATAATCGTAAGAAACGAAGAAAGTTTAATGCAATACTTTCCCTTTAGTATTACTTCTACATCCCTTTCCGCCTACACCGTTCCTTGTGTGCATTTATGGAAAGGCGGAATGGAAATACAAAGCACTGCCACCTGCTGTTAATACCAGGTTGTAATGTTCCTTGTTATTACGGCATACAAGAGTGGTGTCGTGTGTTGTTTTGTTACAAGATACAGTCATTAAAGAGTTGATTTAATATCTGATTTTATACCCACTGCAACACGTTCCAACAAATATATCATGACTGACGATGTTCATGATTTCGCTGAAATGCGTAAAAGTTGCATTAAAAGTTAGCTACGTCTCTAACAATTACGTTGTATGCAGGTTGCCATTATTTCATTAAAGTTTCAGTTTGCTTACTTGTATCGCTGACCAGGAGAGACAATGTAAAATGCAATCCAATACCACCAAGTTAATCAAATAGTCAACAATATATATACATTAGTGATTTTATCGTCGTTATTTATTCAGTTGGTCGATTTTGCCAAAGACAAGCTAGGACAAAAAAGTTAAATAAAACTTACATAAAACATCCAAGGAAAACGCTTCACTAACTCCTTCCCCTTCGCTATTTCTCCCAATGCACGTGTAATTTCCAGCAGACAGTCTTGTCACTTTTTGTAAAACTAAACTTTGATTTGTCATGATGACACCACCACTGATATTGTGTACCAGTGGTTTGTCCTATAGAAGGAAAAGCAAAACATTTAGTATTAGTGATTTATAAAAATGGTAGTTTTAGCTTAATTGGAATATGTGTTTTTCCAAGGAATATGTCTTTATGTGTAAATATGCAAAGAAAATTGAACAATATATTTAAATATAAAAACATGAAAATGTGCATAAAAGTTTAAGACGGAAAACTTGTCTTGGCACGTTGCTTTAAATTGTATTCCCACTTATATTTTCTTATCTCTAATGCAACATCCTTGGCGTTGTCTGTCACACAAATAGGCTTCTAACTGTCGAAAGAGTTAACAAGCTACCGGGTCCAACTTTCACCTAACAAACCAACAATAGCGAAGCGAATATGCTCAATGGTAACTTGGTCCTTTTAACGAGACTTCTTTTCCAAAGAAAATTTACAAAAGGATGTCAACGACGACAACACAAGGTGGTAACAACGCCAAATGCCACGAAAAATGCCGTCATCATTTCATATGACTTGTTCAAGGCAATTTCCAAAAAGAATAAAAAATACAACTCAACTATGACGAGCTAAAAAATAAAGGGTTTCAACAGGATAGCACTTTGTGAATCAAAAAGTACAAAAGACACACAAAAATAAGATTCATCTTTTTCTCTAGAGACAATTCACCAGACTTACGTTGAGACGCCAGTCAACTTTGCTGACAGGCGGGTTAGCGTCAATGACACAGTCGAAGTAAACATCTGAGCCTTCTTTTATGTGATCTCCACTGAGGGATGAACCCAATTTGAGATGAGCCTCTGGCAAATCTGTAAAATAACACAGTAAAAAATAAATGATGTTAGTTAATTTTTCACACATACATAACATCAATCGCACAAATTCAAAATTCGGCGATCATAATCATTCTTCATCAATTCAAATATATTAACGAAATTAGTCGTGCATGCTTGGTATAAACTATATTCAACAAAATGCACAAGGAACAAACTCCGGGCGTTTCTTCGTTTTAGTCACTTTTCTCGTACATACATTCATCCGCACGATTCCTTATTTTCCTTCAAGGAAATAATGAGCAGAAGAAAAAAATGCGAATGGGTGTATTGGACAAAAATTGAAAAAAAAAATGAAAAATAGTAGCATTTTCAACAATGGAGAATAAAGATACATATATAAGCACGGTTTTTACAGTGGAACAAATTTAAGCGATCATCAAAGATGCCCAACTGAATATCGATGAAGAAAGGGCTGATTCTCGTACGAGCGAATACTTAATAAGAATTTTAAAGCGGAAAGGGAAGAAGAGAAAAAGAATAAAAGCTTAATGCACTACTACAAGTTACACTATTTATAAGGAACATAAGTCGCAGCAGCAGCATTCACTAACTCGGCAGTGAATAATTTGTAGTGAGGTCACGAACGACCTCATTTTTGCCCTCGTTATACCCAACACGACAAAAAGTCTTTTATTCTTCTTGCCTCGCTAGCTGCTTCTTAAGACGGTTTTTAAAAGAGAAAGTAGGCATCACACACCAGCAGTGTGCTTTCTTTTATAATGGAAGCAACTCAGCAACAGCGTCAATGACGAGGAGAATTCTGTTGAGTTGGATGGAAGGGATGAATGAGTGAATGAATGAATGATAAAAATGGAAAGTCTCGGCAGTGATGAACAAGATTGCACAACAGGAAAAATTTTCCTAGAAAATTACCTCCTCGTCTTTCCCCTCCATTGCTTCAACAGTAGTAGTGGTAGTGTTCTTGGTTTGGTTCAGGAAGCAAGCAACAGACCAAAACGAGTAAAAGTCAGTGTATATGTGTACATACCGTATACTGTTTCTGCTTTGTTATTTTTCGCATTATTGGAGGGTTTTTCGCCAACATTATGTAAGAATGTACTTTAAGGGGTTCTCACAAACTTATACGAGTACATTTGATTTGACAAATGCTGGAGTGGGACACAAACTTATTTATAACATAAATAGAAAACGCTCGTGTGCTTCTCTACTTTCTAATTCTGAAAGTTCATTTTTTCCTATTATGTAATTGACTGAAAACTAAGCGCATGCATGCAAGTTATATATATTATCCATCTTCTTGGAAAAAGTTCACGAGGAAGATACTTAATGGCTAAAACACACGTTGGAATGAAAATAACATTTATAGGTGTACATGTTTAAAGTGTTTGTCTCGTCGTCGGTCTTTGAACGTAAAGATGATGAGGAAAATAACAGTGAAAAAGGAAATGTGTCTTGGGCTCATCAGACTATACAGAAACACAAAATATATAGGAACGAGAAAAGAACAGAGAGCAGCAATATAAATGATGCAATATTGTTCTCTTTAAAACGTGTTCTCTGAGCTCCCACACAACACAACTCCAACAAACTGCACATACACACAGCACTTTACACCATCGCGTACATTGTTATGCCCGGAGAAAGCATAAAAGTGTGTGTGCTGAATGTCGTGTCGTGCTCATTCAAGTAAATATTTTGGTTTTAACAAAAAATTTCATCCTCCTCCTATATTACTCACGGTTTTCTTCCCATCCTTTCCTCTCATGTAGATAGGAGATGTAGTAGCAGCAGTTGTGTAAGAAAAAAAGCAAATAAAAAAATTGGCAAAATAACCTCGTGACAAAGAAAAATTGCCAACATACGAAGGATTTCATTCTCCAGCAACAGCAGCAGAAGGAATTGGAGGAAGCAGCAGAAGAATCAAGTGGAAGGAGTTTAGCAGGCTAAGGAAAAACGGAGAGTTGAGAAAGCCAACGAAAAAAAAAGAAAAGAGAACGTGAGTTGATTTATCTTGTCTTCCGCCATCTTTCCTATATGTGGTACATATAGTACAAGTACGGAGATGGTACACACGGCAAACGAACTGAAAAGCGAAATAGGAGAGAAAGTAGATCTGCTAATGTGAATGGGGAAACGCCAACCAAACTATTCACTTGGCTTTGTAAAATTAAAGCAACTCTTCATTCTCTCCTTCTCATATTCTCTCACTGTATACCTATATGCGTATAGGTGTACAACGTAAGTTTATATGCGCGTAGCAGACATATTATATGCATATAAAACGAAAAAAATATAGTGGTAGGGCTGTGAGTTATATACTTCCTTAATCTGTTCCAATCACCTTTCTGTACCCTTTTTATACTTTTGTGAGGATGCGGTATTGTCATATAAGCATATACGGAGATAGATAAACAATATGGGATGATGAGCAAAGGAAAATAATGAAAATTCTGTTGTGTTGCTTTGTTGATGTGCGACTTGTGCCAGTAGAAAACAGGGAACAAAATAGTTTCTTGGAGGAGAGGGAGAGAAAGTGAGTGAAGAAGGAGGAAGGAATAAGAGAGCAGGGATAAAACAACAAGTAAAGAAGAAAGTGGAAGTGGCAAGAAAGCAGAACAAGAAGGGAAGAATAGATCACATGAAGCTTCTTTTCTCTCCATTGTTTCATCTTTTGTTATTCCAATATGTCCTTCGCTTGTCCAAGAATTTAAATAACACATTCCTCGTTTAACCAACTTTGTTTATAGCAGGAATTGGACGACAAAACTACATGAGATCCTTTTACCATCTGACGCACGTAACCTCAATATAACGAAACAGAAAATGTACTTTATATCGTATATATAATATTATGCATGTACGGCACCAGGCAAGTATAAAAAACAAAGGAAAGGGAGGAAAATGAAATGCGATAAAGTTTGTTTTACGAAACAAGTTTCCTATTTGGGTACATGATTCTTCTCTTTTGTTAGCTTTTTATTTAGTTCATGGATAAACACGGCTTTTGTTTTTCGACTAGGTGGTCGTAGGTAGACACAAAAGGGAAGAGCAAAAATGAGCAAACTTTATTTGAGCCAGTGTTGTTCTGAATGAAAACAAATCCATAGGTTTCCAATGTGGAGATTACATGTGAACACAAACAAACATCCTATTACGGTCACTTCGTTGTGTCCAAGCAAATTAAGGAATCATCTGATATACACTGATGCCAAAATTTTGTTATATTTCATTACATGTACAAATAATAAAACATCTCATTCAGTCAAAGAATATGGTGTGGGAGAAAAGTGCAAATGAAAAAGGTCACAGTGTTTGGTCGGACTCGCATTTCGTATTGTACTTAAATCAAAACAAGGCAAATTACTGTTACGAGTTGTAGCTGCCGATACAAATAAAACTTCCCTGGAATGCATTGGTCAGCTCCAAGAATTATATTAACATTTTATAAGGAGAAAATGGAGCAAAAAATGTTATGGACATAGAGAAAGTAAACAACTTACACTGAACTTGTAGGTCCCAGCCATCTTCGAGAACTTTACTACGAATGATTGAATTTTCAGCGCGACACGACAAATACTTGCCAGAATCCTCCTTCCTTGGAATGAAAGACAAGGTACTTCTCGTTGCGTTCCCATTATTTGCCGTCTAGAAATGTACACAGGAAACAAAATTGAATCTGAATGAATTGTTTATACAAAAAAGACAGCACAGAAACAAAAAGGGTTTCTGGTGAAACTGAAAATTCAATAGAGCATTTCCTCTTATTAGCATTGAGGATACAAAAATGTAGTGCTAAGGATGTTCACTAATTCATTGTTTAAGTTGAAGATTGCAGGAAGTTTCCTTGAAGGTGTATACTTCATAAATCAAGTCTCTATAAATTCTGGAGTTTACTCAAATCCTAAAATATGCTCTTTGTTTATTTATTTATAAAAATCAAACTTATTGCAGAAACTGATATCCTTGAATCTTTACATTTTAGTCAATACATGTTAACCTACATATTTGTTAGTGTCGAATATTTGGAAACTTATACCTTATATGTAGAGCATACACCAACTTTATTTAACATTGAAAAAATATCCAACTTTCTATATTCTCATGCTGCTTTAACATGTGAGCATGCACTAGCAGTAGTAGCGCAAGCAGATTCAAGTTAGTTTGGCACTTCTTTTCATAAAAAATATTTTCATGCCAGTTTACGAGGCATGTTTTTTGATTAACTTTTTATGAACTTTACCATGCACTATGAACACATGACATGAATCTTGTATATGAAACTCATTGATTGGCCGTGCCTTACCATCTATTTTATTTATTCTAGTGGGCCGGGTTCTGCTGATGTTAATACACGTACTTTTTAGTTTTAAGTTAAAGTAACGCCATATATGTAACAAGCTTAACGAATGCTACCAGCACTGATAGAAGTTAGAGGTTGTGTGATTCTCTATTCCTAGTATCTATCTGCTAACTCTAAAGCCCTACTATGTACCATGTTAGCAAGTTTCCTAATGAATATTTAATCATCTCTGTCACGACGTGCTTTCTCCCATCCTGTACGCTTTCTTTCTTGTACCCAGTAAATCATAGTGATTTCAGTACATGAGAAAGAAATAAGTTATAAATGCATGTCACAATCTCATCTTAATGCACCACAGTAATTCATCACTCTTTACTTTGCAAGTTTAACTATTACCACTAAGGCCAAAACTTGCAACGTGACCATAATGACATAACATGGAATTCAATACATGACATAACAAGCATACTGCCGGTCCCTGGAATATATATGAAGTTGGAGCTATACTAATTTTGAAAATCAGCCGTGAATCCTTAATAACTTCCCTGCATTCAAATTGAAACTTACTTTTACGCTCAGGGCATGAACAGTAACTTTTGTATTCATATTTCACACGCACTTGCTTAATGTAATTTGCTTCCGTTAAAATCAGTTCAAAGTCAGACCAAGGGTGAATCTATTTAGATTTTTCGTAGTCTGTAAATAATTTATTAGTAACGTTGAGGAAAAAAGTACAAAAACAGTTAAGCATTTTTATGCTTTAATTGAATTCCACTTTTTTAATAGTTACATCATACATTGCATAACAATTTAAAAAAGTAGAACATTCAAAGGGTAGATTGAATTTTATGCATGAATTATCAAAGGGAGATTTATTTATAAATCTGAAAATTAAAAATACGCTGTAAATCAAAGCAATTCCTCAGAACTTACCGTCTCTTTGGTGCTTTCCAACCTGCGATCATCTAACCACCACGTGATGTGGGCGGGTGGCCTTGAACCAATGGACTGACACATGAGGTCGTACTTCTTCCCGGCAGTTATACGGCTGCTTTTCCCAAGGATTGTCACCTCGAGTGGACTGACTGTAAATCACATAGATAGAAAGCAAATTAAACTCATGTAAAATTTTCTCCCGGTCCTGATATTATTGTTTTGTAACCGATAAATAAATGGAGCAGTTAAATTACCTATGTAAAGTAGTAATAAAACTGGTAATAAAACACTGCTTTTACCACATATATTTTGATACAGTGTGCATGTAAGCTGTAAGAATATTTGTGACATGACTATATTTATTTCATGTTAAACTATTAAGAAAGCGTTAAATCATTAATGAAAGCTGAGCAAATACTAGAAAAGACAGAAATGCTAGTGAAATTCAACAAATAGGGCGAATGGTCGCAGCAGAAAGCAAATAATAATCTCTGGAATGAATGAAAGTTGGTATCCTTTGTATTAATTTCAACTACCCCCCCCCCCTTGTGAATGTGAATCGAGCTAGGGATTGACAGAAGGAGTTAACGGTTAATACAAATACCCCTTCCAAATATTTCCTTATGTATTCATAGACTAGCCTAGCATTGAGAATATAGTAATAATCCACCATTCTATAGTTAGTAATACGCAGTATTTTCTAGTCGTAGGAAACACATTATTTATAGACATAGAGAATTTATGGACGTTGTCGGGAATGTATCAACAATAAAAATAGTAAAATATCAAGCGTGTCTGTTTTTGAATTTAGGGGAAAGTCTTCCTTGTCGTAAGTGCATCCACAAATGACAAATAAAACAGCAATTATATTAGCAATTGTAAATTCAATCGGTTTTATGCAAACTTTTATAGGTAGATAATCCGTGTCGGCAGCACTGTGACTAGAAGTATGTAGTTCCACTTACATAATCTGCTATGCAGTAATTGAAATTAAATTTGCCATATATTAGTATCCTCAGATTTTGAATCTATAAATAACATAGATAGCTTATAGAGATCCCAATTTTACAGTGGGATAGTTGGGAGTTGCATATATGTCGCTCACGTAGACACATTATAGATCGCACAATTCAATGTGGCCAGTAAACCACAACATATCTTCGAACCAATAGAACTTATATTACATTTCCTGTTATAGTCATAGAGCATTTTGAAAGTGAAACCCGTAAGATAACGAAGTAGTTAATGTAAAAATTTAGATACAAGGGGAATAATGAAAGCCCAGAGAATTTTTGTGTTGGATGAGAATACGCCACGCCAGCTCAACTGCCCCTTTTCTCTCTTCCCCAAAGACATTTTAGTGTTCAAGGAAAAAGTCGATCCAGCCACCATCAGCAACCTTGTTTGATTTTTGAGACAACAAAGCATACTTTCAGTGAAAGTAAGAAAAAGACAAACCTAAATCCGGGACTGAATCAGAACAGAAGGAATCACCACAACAAGCTTTTGTCGTCATCAGGATCAGGACCAACATAAGTAACAGGAAAGAGCAGTTTTTTATACGCTCCTGGTAACAAAAACTAAAATTTCACATATATATGCGCATATGCTGACGACAGGGAAATGGGAAACACGAACAAGAAATCTCCACCACGAAAACAACTTGGAGAAAAAAAGAGAAAGCACATGCACAATTATTTTACTAAAAACACGCATATACAGCGTATAATGTACTCTGATATATTATGTATGTATATAGTAGCCAACGTGAAACAAACCTATGCTAAAACATCCAAGTCTGGACACATTAGAAAGAAGAAAAAGAATAAAATCAGTGCAAGTCTACAATTCTCTCTTAAGTCAAACCAGCAGATTACAAAAAAGTCTCATGAATGCTCTCATGCACACTCAGCACCACCATCAGTGCCGCCACCAGCAGCAACATTTCGTATTAGAAACGAGAAAACAAGCAGGCATTGTGGTTATAGGATATATCTGGTCCCAAATATCCCATGAATTTAAGAGAAGACACGAAACCCCCGACAGTAAAAACACGAGAAATGGAACGAGTACGTAATAATCTCAGACCCGGCAAAAGACGAGAACGAAAAATACTACTTTTGGTCAATTTCTTTTTCTCCTCCTCCCCTCTCGTTACTTTCATGTTGGTGTTGTGTGTGATAGAAAAACCGTAAAAATCCATTTCAACATTTTGTTTCTAGATTATACCTACGTATTTTTCGTGTACAATGCAGATCTCTGACCACAGCCACCTATACCTATATCATGCGACTTGAGGATGCATGCATATACAGAGGATCATATGTACGTTTTTCTTCTATATGGAGCGCAATGGACTTGAGTGAGTGACGTGCATGGGAATCAATCAGTCCTTTCCTCTTTAAAGATTAAGTCCACACATATTGCACTGTTTCTGCTCTTCAGCTTACTTTGTCTCTGTCTAGAACCATCACCACAAAAGGAAATGAAAAGATGGAATAGTAAAAACAACAACCAAAATAACAACACTTTGCTTAGTACTTGCTGCACAAGCGAGAAAAATAATGCATTGGTAAAGTCATTTCGAGAAAGTCCACTAAACCCTCTCAAAAAAGGGTAGCAGTAACCAGTTGTGTGTGCTGTTGGCCAAACGGCATAGACAAAAATGCTTAGTTAGAAAAATGGAAAACAAGCTTTAGACCGGAGAATGGTACTACTCTTCTGGGATTCATCCACATGTCTCAAAAGTCGTTCCAAGTCTGTCTGACTTTTTTTTAGCCCAACTAAACATGTAATGCAACCGCAATAACAGCAATGCAATAAACCGGACTAAACTGAAATAAAAATATAGCTACCATATACAGCGATATATATGTAACATAATGCTTTCCCTGTCGGCTGATGGTGTCCTGTCTGAGAATCTCGTTTCATGCTCATTTTAGACGGAATGTGTGCAGAATGAAAGTTGGCTTCAAATATATTCGGTTTCAAGGACTCTTATACAAGCATGCATACAATAAACATAAGTTTATAATATCGACTACAGTTGTCTACATATTTTTGGAGTTGTTAACAAACAGCATTTATAATTTCAAATGCTTCCCATATTCTCGTTCAAAAATGTGAATAACAAGCATCATATAACAAATTCATAAATTAGTAGGAAATGGTCCACTAAATGCATAAGGTAAATTGTCTGTTCTTTGACCCCTGTGCAACAATAAAATTCTACCATTGGATGCATGAAAGTAAAATAGGTTTTTGTTGCATTTTTACTCAGACAGTTGCTGTTTGCATTATTCTATTTTTCAAGCTGGCTCAAGTTTTCCATCTGGCTATTGGTTACATTGGTTTTTGTTACTCCTACACGCATCCATATACACACTCTCAGAAGGATTGCTACTAACATGTGGGGATAATCTTTTATTTGCCCAGAAAAATGCATGTCAGTCTGCCTTTGGGAGCAATGCGAGGTTGCTTTATGATTCCGAAAAAACCTACAAATATAGCATATTTCCTTTTAATATTCTGATAATATTAATGTAATAACAATTCAGAAGTATGAAATAATACATTTCGAACACAAAGGTATAATATTCTTCTGTTGAGGACTGAGCATATGGGAAAACACCACGGTAGAAGTCCGCTACGGCAATATTATTGAAAATTATAAAAAATGGAAGAGAATAGTAAAATCATACACATGAATGCATGATTTCACAGGGTGGTGTAAAAATCGAGTTAAACATTGTACTCCTAATGTGTATATACATACCTAGCGAGAGCTATTGAAACAATAAATGAAAAATAAGGGATCAGTATACCTACCTATTTGTTAGCCATATTGTAGCTTATTTCTATCCGACTTACAAAGACTTATTATTAAAAGTGACATATCTACTGTTAGACCGCCTGTATAATAGCATCCAACATGTCAATGGACTGCGCATATTTTTTTGTATTCAAAATAGAATGTGTACATACATAATGAAATAAAGCATACTACTAGAAATTCCCATAATGCACTTATTCATGTAAACCACAAACAACGGCAAAGCAAGCAAACAAAAATTCTCTATGCACAACAAAAAGGAACAAAGAAAATGTATTCGATTTGATAAAAGTGAAAACTACTTCTACAAGTATATTGTAAAGCTAAATAAGAAAAAGTAACGCGAACTGGAGTGAAGAGGACGATGAAGTCAAAGCAAGCATGGGAGTAGCAGCACAAGCTACATCCTCTCTACTCAATTCTTGTGCTGGCTTTTGCTAAACCAACCGTCTTGAAAATTCGGTTGACTTGACTGTTTTACTTTCTCTCAGCTTCACCAGCTTTCAGTACAAAATTGAAGCTTGCCAAAACATGTTATTCGATTTACTACTAGTTTGTATTTAGTTGGGTGGATACACATACTCGCCAGTTGTGGCAAAAAATAGAAGAAGATGAAGAGGAAAAGATGAGAAGCAGGAGGAGACTGAGAAAGAAAAAATCTACAAGATGGGAAGGGATTTGTGCAATTATTTTGCACCGCTGGATGGCTTCCCAGATTGATTTTTTCCTTGTGCGCGAGGCGGACGTGTATGTATGTGTGTTAGAGCGGTAGTAAGAAAATTCTACTTTTCCGGCAGCCTACACACATAACACACAAATGCACACGAGATCTAATTGTGTACTTATTATTATTACTATACACAATCAATATTATTACTGACTGGGTGAATGTATATACTGGGCATATAGGTATTCAATCCAACAGAAAGATGTGGGTATATGTATACTACAGCATATGTCCTCTCCATCTCTCTGCATTTGCTTTTCATTGTGCTCGTTATCTTATTCCATTATCTGACCATTGTACAACTCAATCGATTTTCGCACAGAATAATAAACAAGCAATTACTACCATTTTCCACGAATATCACATACACACAAACAAACTCCCACAATCGCAGAAAAACGGTACTTTGCTCTTGAGATAATCGGGAAGGGAAATAAATATACTTTGCTGCTTCTCCAGAGAGTTTGGAACTGGTGTAATCTAGTCAAGTGAGAAATGAATTTGGCACAGTTTTACCCTATCCAGTTGAATCGATGAACGATCAACGATGGTAAGTATTAACTTAGAAATGGCCCGCATGTTTTATTCTTCGAGAAAAAGCGATTTCAAATTAGCAATGTTCTCAAAAACAGTTAATTTTCGCAAAAGTAAAGTGGAATGAATGTGGTCAACTGTGAATGGCAGCATCAGTGTAGCTGTATTCTTACTTGAGACTTTGGAAATAACTCTGCTCTTCTGAACAATCTTGCTGCATAGTCATCACTCAATTCCATGTTTATTGGTATATTTCCTGTAATTGAAAAACTTGTAATTTATACCTAAGTTGTAATCTTTGGAAATCTGTCTCTATTTTCCTTGAATCACATTGAATTCTTCCCATATGTAATTGATTTCATTCCCACCCAATAACGTATTATGCGTTCAAAACTTTCTCTTGACAAACCTCCATGACCCTTTGGCCAGTTCAAAGGAGAAGGGGAAGCGTACTATGTATTGTTTTTTAGGTTTGAGGGTAAAAGTTGCGTGACATTTATGTGATAATGTAAACATTATAGCATATAATACGGAGAAGAGGGGAAATCATAGTTAAGGAAAACTGCCTGAAAATAAGCTTTTTCACTGAACATTACTTTTACCACTGTCTCTACTGCTGGTGAGTGGATGGTGAAATGGATAGGATTCCATAATGTACATAAAATCAACGTTATCCACACTAGCACTATATGCACGCATATTATGATGATAATGATACTAATATTTTTGTAAAGTATCATACCTAATATGCTTCTGGTTATGTCGTATTGCCACGGTTTAGATGGTATATATGTACCATATAACATCCAAATCTTATATATAAATACTACACATGCAATAAATAGTATTAATTCTGGGTGT
Source organism: Coecobrya sp. COE2 (assembly GCA_027743765.1). NCBI lineage: Eukaryota > Metazoa > Arthropoda > Collembola > Entomobryomorpha > Entomobryidae > Coecobrya > Coecobrya sp. COE2. Next base: position 23,745 of record JAHZMV010005049.1, on the reverse strand, counting down.
CAGTGCCAACTTTGCTTTTTCATTTTTACCCTTGCTTTCTTTCCTTTTCCTTTCCCATGTGTGCGCACATTATTTTCAGTCGAAAAATCCTCTTGCATACCATAGCCAGTACTTTTGTTCTTTTTCATTCTTCTCAGGTTTTACCGGTTGACTTGTTCACTTGTCATACAATATACGAAAGTCAAGGGGACACACCCAAGGAAAAATGTATCTTTTCTCATTTCCTCTTTTTTCTAGTTGGCTTTAGAATATCATAAAACGAGTACTGCAACAAAACATGAAAAGAAAATGTAGAAGGTTTTGTTGTTCAACTTTTCCTTTTCTAACACATAACAAGAGAAATGATATGGTGGTCAGTATAAGTGACATTGACACCACACACAGTGAAACTTTCTATTTAGTATGATGACGTTTGTTCGTCCTCCTTGTATTATATTTCCTTCCCCGTCTTTCATATTATGATGTATGCAACATTCTTTATGTTGAGCAACAGAATATGTTACATAATATACATGAACAGTGTATAAGTGCCTTACACTTACACATGGACAGCTATTGCATTGCATATACACAAAAAATATTCATTTCTTTTTCATTCGTCTGGTCCGTTAGGACTAGTTTTGCTTTCAAAATAAGGAAAAGGAGCAGACAGACAGTTGGATCCACAGTGCACACACCATGCCTTGCAACACTACCGCCACCAGGGCGACCACTTTCCCCAATGGACAAACGTAACAAAGCAACACTTCCCCTTGACTGTGTACTGACTTGTCCATCAACTCACACACAACAACCACTTTTCTTTTTCCTTTAACTTGTTTCCTTCCTTCCTCTTCTTTCCATCTTAAGCAAGCAGAAGCGCTAGACAATTCAATGTCAAAAATGCATGGCTGTGAAAGCGGGAAGAAAAGTTGTTTGCATCATGACCATCATGACTATGATTGTTAAAAGAGGGCAGAAACTAGAAAGGGCTTTGGCCCTTCCGTATAATATGAATGTCTGTTCTGTAAGTTACCCATGTGTAAACTCACGTTTTACTATAAACTAGACGGCAGTCTGGTAAATGCTATTACTATTATTTTGTATTTGACTTGATGGTAAGGACTAAGGAGAGAGCCTCAATGGTCTTGTACTTTCTCGTACGACGATGACCTTACGAAAACAGCCAACTCATACATTAAAAAGACAAGTGGACATGTTCAAGTTACAAAAATAAAACGAACAAGAGGAGGAAAAGGAAGTGTAAGTATTTACAAATGTAGAAGCTAGAACGGTGAAAGTATTATTATGAAACAAAAGTCAAGTCAATGCGCTACGGGAGACACACGTGTCTTGTTTCAAGTCGTTCGTTTTCTCTTGCCGATGTTCGGCTCTTACTATAACAGTCAGCGAAAAGTAAAATTTTAGTGGCTTTTGCTCGTCGAGAGAAAGGAGTAAAGCGATAAAGAGAAAAGTGCTACTCTGCTGTTGCAGCGGATATTAACAAGTCAAAGTCAACTGGCTATCCTTAGCTTATAAAAGCAATTTTAAGAACATTTCTTCTCGAAGTGAGCAGAAAATAGGAGGATTGTAAGGTTTTATAGCTTGCAAAATGGCCCTGTATCTTTCAAAGTAGCTACATTTTTGGAGAAAATACACAAATGGAATCACAATGACCATGAAGGAAAACAATAGAAAAGGACTGGAAAATGCCGGGTCGTGAACTCTCTGGTAAGCATTTCTCTAACGAGAAAAATGGGAGAGATAAAATAATTATTTTTCAGGCAACAAAAATGCTGGGGGATAAAAATCTACAGGAAACAGAAATTGATGCTAACGACAATAACAACCAATATATATATATAAAGACTGAAGCCTCTCGATTCTCGAAGTAGACTTTAGAACTTGACAGCATAGTGAATATTTATTATCAATAATACTTTTGTGTGCAAAACAACTACAGATACGTGTTACGTGTTCAATAAGTATTTAATTATCCGTAAGGAAACCAAAAAGCAGGATTACCTATGTTAGAATTTATGTATATTGTTCATAAACTATAGTAAGCTAATAATTAGATTCGTGTGACAATCTCATGTTTTTACACCTTTATAGTCATAATTTTTTGTGGAAATGCATATAGGTAGATAAATATTTATATAAAAATCAATAAACAAAGTACTTACAGTTCATGTCCAATTGGACGGTAGTCGCGAGTGGTCTACTAATATTATTATTGGAAGTTTCACAAGTGAGTTCCGCTCCCAGATCCGATCTCGCCAATATCGATATCGTCAAGTCATTCTTCATTACTCCATCTTCGTAGTAGTCACTCGTATCAATGAGTTTTCCGTTCCGATACCAAACCACACGAGGGGGTGGTCTCCCTGTAACAGCAAAGAAAAAAGATTCACACAATCATAAAAATCTTCCATTTTTATTATATATCACATTCCATTCCATAACGTTCCATCAATATCGTCATGGTCATGACCATGCACATACATACAAACGTCGTAGCATCTCAGATTAATATGGTAGGGTAGATGCCAAAATAAAAATGTTTGATTTAGTCATTGCCAGCGATTCTGTCATCAGTAAAGGCAGTATAGAATTTACTTTTCCCTCGTGTGCACGCACAATACTTTCTTCCTTGCACAATATGTGCACGCATACCTTTAATGCCAACCTTTGGCCCTTTATATACATTCATGCTCAAAACAGGATATTACATTGCATTACTCATAATATCGACGGAGAGGAATATAACAGTAGTGGCTTCACCGGTGACTTCAATAGTAGAAATCCATCAGTACACATTCCATTTTTCATTCGTAATACCAATGCATAAACCGACCATCCAAAATATCTTCATCGAATCCACATAATGTGCACCACAAGGTCATCAATCAGATTTTCTCATATTTATAGCGAATATACTAGACTTTTACCAACAATAACTCATATGCACCGCACTTTTTATTTCCTTTCTGCATCGTCATAAACCATCTGAGTACTGACATCCCTATCACAACGTTATGATGAAACTGTAAACGGGAAGGGGAGGGAAGTAACAGAAACGAAACGGATACCCAAGAGAAATGACAAAAAAGTGAAATACTTCCGAAGAAAAGAGAAAGTAAAAGTGGAAGAAATATTAAAAATTCTCACTTTGATACAAGAAAAATTGTTCTTTCAAGCTTTGCACACAATTCACATTGTGGACTAATGCATCCCATCCCACAAATATAACCTTAGGACGTTACCTAATATATGAACTACTTTTGTGAGTAGGTAGAAGAGTGAGTTCGTAAAAAAAGTGAAGAAGATTAAATATCTCTTACGGACACGAAAAATGGGTATAGAAAGTGTCGGTACAAAATATGATATATTTCAAGATTCAGGATACGTACATGATGTTACCACGCGACTAGGCTACCATTCACAGTTGAAGTCCATATAAAATCCAAGCTGAACACTTCTAAAAACTATTATTGAAAGAAAAATAAGGAAGAAGGAAACTGCGGAAGTGAAAGTGAAAAGTGACGTGAGTGCATCCCATAAACTCAAGACGGCTGCAACAATATTTTCCAAGGTTTCCGCTATTTCACTCTACTCACTCACACAAGAAAGTCCCAAGTCCCAAAGGAAACTTCCCTCCACTAGTAAAAAATAACAATAACGAAATCGAGTAAAAATATAACTACTAAAACCACCAGGAAACAGAAGTGATATTGTTGGGAAATCTGTAATAATGCAAAAGTAATGGTGGTATTTTTCCAATCTTCGGAAACCTCGTAAAATATTCGTAGAAAATGTTCTCCCTCAAAATCATAGTAAGCTTCTTGATTATATTTAGAGATTGTACGTTTTAGTTGAATGAAGAAATGCACTTGTTTGAGGAGTGAGTATATTTTTATGAAGTTGCCACATTTATTGTAATCGATTGATTTGTACCCGAACTAGAGAAGGAAAAGAACGACTGCGCATTAAAATCATTCATTTACATGGAGTCTCTTTGCATAATATTTTGCCAGCGGCCTTTGCTCAGTGTTTCCTCGAGAAACTGCATTCTTTCAATACCACATTTTCCTAGTTTCCTTCTCTGTGGTGCATTGTTTCGATGTAGTTATGAAAATAAGGCACACGTTTGACTCAAATACATGATTGCATAAAGCTTATATGCTCTTATTGATTTTTTGTTGTATTTCAAAAAGTTTATTTGCATTTGAATCACAACCAACTACCATTATATTATAAACAAGCATCTTTCAATTGCATCATAAGTACCACAGAACTCAAAAGTATTAAATTCATGGACTGGTAAACGCGCATGTATAATGTATTTCTGTAGTTTACTCTAATGCAAACAAATGCACTCGAAATAATTTGCATGATCAAAGCCGAACATTTCCAAACGAACATAACGAATTTCATAACAAACAGGAGCACGTTCTAAGCATTTTTAAAGTTATAAAACAGTTTCTCATTACAAAGCAGAATTGAAAGTGACAGCTCAAGTGGAACGGAATGGGAATATATGAAGACAGGCAAAAATATATGCTGCCTTACAAAACTGTCAACATATCCAGGTAAAATAACCTGTTTAATATACAACAGTAGAATACAGTACCTGTATAAAGCTGCCACACAATGGTTTAAATAAAATTAATTGAATCCTTGGAAAGTGAATGTGTTCATGTTCACAGGGTTTCCACAATTCGGCTCCTTTTGGATTCTTAACATTTCATTGCATTGAGTACAAGTGTAAGTGAAGTGAATTCCTAGAATGGAAAGGATCAACACCATCATAGTCAAAACCTAGTCAAAATACCAGAAATCCTTCTCTTCCCTTTATTTTGAACATGGAAATTCTATGACAGAATACTTTTAATACTTACTTTCCTATGCTAGATTTGTATTTTGTATGGTGGGTAACATTTCGTAGGAAATTGGTATGTATGTATTGAAAGGGTGTTCGTCCCCATTTCTTTTACCATAAGCTACACCAATACTACAACAATACATTTGTAAAGCTACCAAAAGAACTGATTTTTACCACCATGTGGAATTCCAAAAATATCCTTGAGGCTTCTCAAAGGTAGGGACTAGTAATACACGTAGATATACATATTATGCAATGCACTCTTCCAACATCCCTCGCTGCAATTCCTTCCCACAATCAACAAAGACGGTGCCAGTGGTTTGGGAAGATGGGGTGCAACATTACAGTACAAGAGCATCTGTAATAATACGCCAAATTCCATCCATTTCCCCCTCTTTCTTACTTCCCCTCCACAGAAACATTCTTACAAAATAAGTATTTCTACTTATTTTCTCCTCTAAAATAATTCTTTATTTTCGTTTCTATTTTATTTTAAAGGGAAGAGGAAAGAGAAAACAGGTTTCATCAAAAGAGCCAGACGAGAAAAGGAAGAAGCCTATTAAGTAATAGTTTTTACACGGATGCGCTACACTACACTTCGCCAATGATGATGATCCTAGGAATGAGAATTTTGTTTTGCTTCAATCACTAAAAAAACTTTCAACCTCCCCGCATGATATTCATTTGCTGCACTGTATATATATGTCTAAAATACACGGCAATTAAGGTCTACTCAGCCTTGGTTCAATATTACCCTTGTAATACCATTGTATTAAATGTATTTGTCATTGTCACTGTACATTATCCTTTTTTTACATTTTGCCTTTAAGTGTATCGACACTGCCATGACATGAATGCTTTTAAAACGTCTGTATCCCAAAACTTTTTAGAAAAAAACATCATCATCTTTATAGCAGCATCATATGCTACGGAACAGAGTATATATAGGAGAGTGTCGCTCCATATAATGTTATTCCTTTTTACCGTACATCGTTTTGCATTTTACGTGTCACGTTGTCCTTTTTATGCTTTCTTGTGTCGAGGAAGGAAAAAGTTTTCGCAGTCGTTTGCAATAAAGGAGGCTGTACAATTGACATATTCAATTGAATCGTTATTTATGACACACTGAGATTTACCTGGGGAATGTGAACGAAAATTCCTTTTTCTCTTTCACGATTCTATTATTATTATTATTACTTGTGCTACAATAATATCTTTTCTTTTATTCTCTCAGCGGAACAGACCATTTCATTGTTTCACAGCAGCAGTAGCAGTGGTAATAGTGTCAGCATACTATTTTTACATATTCAAAGCACAGCATGTAATGACAGGCACGACGCGGCCCTGCTTGTCACTCTCGTTTTTAAATTGCCATATTCGTTCGGAGTAGTATATATACCAATACATTGTCAAGACAGCAATATAGCAATATAATGATAACTGTAATATCCGTTTTCCTGAGAAAAATAAAGAAATGAACAAATGCGAAGAGTGTTGAAGTATAAGATGGCAACCCTAGTGAAATGGCTTATTCGATCTTTTTCTCGTTTTTTGTGTCTTCCGTGTTCATATTACGAACTTAGCGTCTGCTACTTATTTTCTCTTGCTTTTTTTCTTTCACCCTCTAGGGAGTCCAATTCAGAATTATCGTGTACATATTACTTCGGTGTAATAGACATAGGTACCTATAGATAGGTGTGCATATTGACATTTTCTTTCCCATTAGACGTCGTTGGAGACAAAAGCTCCCATTATTTCGTTTCCTTTATATTTTAGGAGGATTGAAAGCTGCAGAGAGTGATCGACCACTGCCTACACGTGACTACACCCTATAAGCACCTTTTCCTCTTTTACGATGGTAAAAAATGAACGAGCGAGCGACAGGCGAGCTGGCAAGGATACGCGTGGTCTTGGACAAAGAAAAACAATATTTACTTTAGTGTGTTGATGTGTGCGTGGGCTCTTCGGGGAAATGTCGTCAAATAAAATGGTGAAAGTGTGCCTGCGTTTATTACTTTCACAGTTTCTACTACCACCAATCTACCACTATTTATATACGAACAGACCAATAAGTTAACTGCGTTTCTGTTATGTAAGTCGAGTGAAGGTTTTGAAATTACACTTTATTTAGGGAGGCATGAAAAACGTTACCGTCATTTATGTCACTTTTCTCTATTCATTGAAAGCCATTATAATAAGTCCTCCATTTTGCTGGTAAAATTCCAAGTACTTTCGGAGGAATGTAGGTGAGAATAGTGGTTTGGGGTTTCGTAGTTGGGTTACTTCCCTTCACCTCAATAAATACAGAAATTATATGAATTTCAACCAACTATGTTAATGCGCGCAGCAAAAAAGTTCCAGATCGAAAGTAGCTCTTTGGGGCAATGTATAAATAAAATAAATTGCTATTGATGACCATGACAATAATGACAGTGGCAGTAATAGAGGCTGTGTGAATGGAAAGTAGCTTTCCACAACTTTTTAAGATTTCGTACCAATTTTGTATCTAATATCCTAGGTACAACTGTATGTATTCAAGTTAAGAGTAACAGCCTGTTACTACCAGGATCCTCTTCACATCATCCCGTTCACACATACTTATATTCATCGCCATCGCATTAGATGTTGATAAAAAAGTTTTCAACTTTTCAATGCCCATTTAAATAGAGAGGCTCCTTCTTTCCATCGCTTCCTTTTTACAAATCTTTATATAACATATCTATCTACAACAGAAAAAGCTGAATAGAGTTGCGAAATTGAACATTTCTGAAGTGCATGCTACAAAGTCATGCTAGTATATTATGCTATTCACAATTGAAAGAATATATACCGATTTATCAATGGTTTAAGGTTAGGTTCGATGGCATGTATAGTGTTCAAGTTAAATCTGTTGAAAACTAGTTCCATTTTTGTTCTTCCCTTAGAAACAAAAAGATGAGAAACGCTTTCTCTCATGGGATAGGATCCTTCTTGTTCTTGTTTAAGGCAAGCGGTGAAGTTGAAACGATTTCAACAGCAGCAAATTCCAGTGAAAACGAACAAAAAATGGCTTATACCGCACATAATATTGCTTGAGCGGAAAGTAGATACCATAGAAAAGTATTAGTGATGGCTGGTAATACCAGAGACAATGATAGTCAAAAGTAGACTTGAGAAGAAAACTTGAACAAGAAACTCGATAACTTTTCTAAAACTATGCATACTTCTACCAACAGCGACTAGTGTGTACTTGACTGCGTACAAAGATCTTTCATTTTAAATACCAATTTGTGGAAGTGGAATTGGAGTATTCTTTTGTGTAGTTAGCTGTTTATTTTCATAAAAGAATAAAATTTTCCGTCCTTCAAGATGCCTTTGCACTATTGTGATTCTAATAGGTATTTTATATTTTATATGATAAAAGAGTGCACAATCTGAAAATGGCAGAGGAAGAACAATTTGATTTAAAATGTTTTCCACTAAAGGGAACACTAAAAATGTACTATATATCTGTATACATACTTGTTTGTTGATGTTACATCATTTTACATACTTAGACCTAAGGACACATAATATTCGATTTTGAAGCTTTTTCTGAAAATACTTTTCACTGTTCCAGCATTCCTTTATGCATCAAGATATATAATCTGCAAAGTATCCCAACTATAGCAAATCAACAATTATTCGACGTATGATAAGTTAGCAAAAACTGTTGCTTTGTTCATTTAGCATCTTAAACATGTGTGTAAAGCTTTATTAAGGTAGCTCACTTTCCTTTTACTTTTCATACTAAGATATAAATTATATTCGATGCATTGTGTCAATTACTATATGTATATTGATATTTGAAAGCATTATGATCTTTTTAATCCTTGATATTAAAATCATCAAACTATTTAAACATTATTTGTTTTGTGCATAGACAAGAAAAAAGTTTCCTATACAAACAATGTCTGGAAAGTGGAATAATATTTTTGCAACAGTAATAATTTATACATTGTTCTATTTGATTTTAATGGGGGGAGATACTATTGCAAATAATATAATAATCTTGTTGAAGATTCCATTGTTCTAACTAGAAGGACAACAAAGCATTTATGAGTGTTTGCTGACGGGAGTTTTGTCTTTTCTCCGTCGTACCGAATGGGTTCCAGAATGATGACTACGATGACATTAACAATTCCGTTTCTCCTTCATAGTAGAAAATTAGAACAAAGCAAACAAAACAATATTGCAAATTCCATTTATTATTACTGAATGGTACCTAAAGTTGTAACAAAGTACTTATTAGTATAGTTAGCTAACGTTGCTTCCCATACTGAACTACTTTATATTTTCATCAAATTAAGCAAACTATTATTTTACGAAACTTCTTGCGATTCCTTTGTTTGCTGTTAAGTACTTCTAACTAACACCAGCATATTTGAAAGGAAAGCTCGGGAGTGTTTGTCGGTCCGTCCGTCTATCTATCTATTTTGTATACGTTTGCATAATGAATTCTTGAGCCACTTTTCTGCTAGCAAGGTTTTACGATTAATAACAAACGATCATGTGCGTTGCTAACGTACAAATAGTGCCATTCTTCTCATCTCCTTTTTGCAAAAAATAGAACACGGAATGCAGCCAACTACCCGACATAGTATATTACTTTTATTAGAAACATATGCTTCAATTTACTTTAGAGCTCATCTATTATGTACAAAATTTGCAAACTTTTCAAATGAAAGTATAAAGTAAGTACAATTGTGGTGGAAATGGAAGAGAATAAAGTGAGAAATCATGACAATAAAATTATTTGTTGTTATTACATCGTTCAACCTATAAACCTTATTTCTTTATTCCTTCTCCTTTTCCCCCGAGGATTTGTGCTCATCGTGACAACATTTATGACAAAAATGATATTTTCTTTATATTACTACAAATTCATTCATTTATTTATTCTTTCATTATCAACAATTGGTTCAGTCTCTAACAAAGAATTTGCATTGTTGACATGATTTAGTGGAATTGCCAAAGTAACATCTAATGTCAAAAGTTGTGCTGAAAATCTTTTACAATTCAACTTTCAAATATTACCACCCTGTTTATAGTTGAGTTGAAAGCAGCGTTTCAGTTGTGGTTTCTATTGAGTCACTTGAAAAAAAAATACGTAGCGGACACGGACACTGTTCAATAGTTCAAGTCCAAAAACTTACTAGACAGCGAGACCCTTGTGTATCATATTGTTGTAACTTGGCTATGTAGATACTCGTATTGCAACCTACGTTACCATTTGTAACAATATTATCCGAAACGCATGCGACCGTCTCGTTACTTTCTTTAAAATTTGGAATTCTGTTTGTATCCAAATAAAGCAGTGTAGAAGGGAACACTATATGTCTTGAGTAAACTATGCTCATACTTCAGAAAATAAAGCATATTATTCGAGTAGCTCCCAAGCCTTAAACTCAACGTACACTACAAAAAGTTTTCCTCTTTCTCTTTTCAATCTCTTGACGATATGCACAAGTATGCTTTTTACCCTTTTCTTCCTTCGTAGTCGCATCACCCAAGAAAACCAAGGAGAAAGAAGGCCGTAGCAGTGAAATTCCCTCCCCTTCTTCTCGAGTCACCAAGAATCATATAAAATGAAATAGTTTCAAAACTTTTGGCACTCAATACGAAAATTTTGCAGTTAAAATGGGGCAGCACTTTGCATACATAATGGTGTTGAAAGAACAAGAGAGTTCCTTCCTCATTATTCCCACATTATACCACATGAGGCCGAACAACTTGGATTTTCATTCTTCTTTCCTTTCAGCGAAGAGAAGGAGTATAAAGAAAGTAGTAGCAGTGGTGGAATAACTGAAGTGGTAGATGCTCTAACCAGAGACTATATTATATAAGCGTATTATGATATATGCATATACACATAAGAAAACAGGAAGAAAACTGACCGGCAAAGCAGTTCAGTGTTCAATGATAAGAATGGTTACAGTGGCTCTTAGCATAACTAGGCATATTTAGCATATGAAATATAGTAAGAAAGGAGGCATTTATTGCCTAAGTACTTATTTATCACTTTTGTACTGTGCAGTGCATATTATTATGTGTATGTGTATGCAGATTCAAAAATTAATATATGTACGTCCTTTTTTACTTTCCGCCCCCGTGCCTACATAAACTTTGCCGTGCTTACGAAAGAAATGTTTATGCTTATTTTGCATGAAATCTGAAGAGTCTAAAAAATCCAACGTTGTCAGTTCAGTGTTCTCCGTGCTTCCGCTTTCTATACATTGCAACTACTACACTTAGCAGGACAGCTCAAGTTTTTTTACAAACATTATATTACAACAATTATTTCACGCTATAGACATTCTTTACTTTATTTACTTTCACAGGAAAGTTAGTTTTTCCATCTTAGGCTTTCTTGCGTAGTCTCCATGTTTCTAACTTACACTTACACTATGACCGCATGGTGGAAAAAGAAAATATTCCCATTCATCCCACTTATAAAAAATGATAATAAAACTAGTTGAAACGATGCAAAGTATAGCTTTCAGTTGGCTTTGGATCTCTCTTGTGTATTTATTTATAGGAGAACTAATAATATCGAAGTTTACGAGAAAATTTTGTAATGTTTTGTTTCGGCTTAATAAAAAAGAAGAGTAGACTGAGAAGAGGGAGATACGGAGAAGTGAAAGTAAATAGAAAACTTGCCGAGAAGCGTTCAGTCAGTCAGTAGCATCGAGCGATAATTCTGAGACTTAACCGGGGTAATTCCTTTGTGCATATATATGAAACGAAGGGAAAACAAAATGGGAATTAGTTTTTTCCCCAAAACTTAATAAAATGTAGAGTTTTTTTCACTTTGTTAGCTGTTCTGTGTATGAAAGCAGAACAGGGAACGGCGTTGAAAAGTAGTAATGAATATAATAAGCCTTGTTTCTGAATAATATGTAGTATGGGAAAACGGAGCAAAAAACGCAAACGACTGACTGCGTATAGTAGCAAGTTTTCTGTGTTTAATCTGCCAAAGTGTAATGTAAAGCCAATTTGGTTAATACCATGCTTCACGCTTGCTTGCCTAGATTTTGGATCTGGTTACACTTACTCGCTAGCTTCTCTGTACTTAAAACGCAATGTTGTCCGCAAAGAGATAGTTTTGCCCGTGGTAGTTCTGAACTGCTACTGGTGGTGTTGGTAGGAAAGAGAAAGGAAGGAAATGAAAGATGAGGAAAGGGCAAACTTTCATGGCATTGAAAGGAGAAGAAGTAATAAAATTCATGGCGCATTTTCAGTCATATACAATATTACACATCGGAAGAGCTCCAAGTAGTTTTATGAAGGGAATTATACCATGAAGTTGGATGAACTCAGTTTCGTTCGTCGCTCCGTCATATTAACGTAATCAATATTATGAAGTAAAATTAATAATTCTACTTGTGAAAAAGACACTATACATGGATGCAACCGCAGATATTTGAGCTTATGAACAAGGTCAACCTCATATTTTACCATTTTTATATGAAATTCTTTGTAGTAGCAATGAAAATAACCGTTATACTGGTAGTTTTTATCATTATTAAACCATTATTCGGTTTACTGTGCAAATTTCCTTTTTCGTACCCATTGGATCGGAAGTTTAAACAGAAGTCTACCTTTGAACCTTCATGTAAAATAAAGTATGTAGTTTGTAGATATTCAATTTTGGAAAGTACTCACATGCCTAGAGGTGCAGCTACTGAATGTTTACATTTTTTGATTGTTACACAAAGCAGGATGCGCCATTTTGCCAAGTGAAAGGAAATATGCAAAAAAGGCACATAAGAATACAGTTTAATCTTCTCATTGAATCCATATTTTACTAACGCTTCTAAATTCAAGCTCTTCTTTTTAATTTGGACCTCATTGCATTGCATTTAACATTAACTGTGGCGTTTTATGAATCCTTTACATAATAAATCCAAAATTAATAAAAATCAAACCATGTGGCAACATTTGAAGTTGAAAGTTTTGGGAATACATTTCTTTTTTCCACAATATCACCAATCTCGAAAAGGAAATAGGTGACTTGATGACGTAATGTGTGTTGTTATTAACTTAAAGGTACATACCTAGATCTACATTTGATAAAGTTGCATAGACATGGTAAGCCCGTTTTAGGTATGCATTTCCTGATTTAAAAAAATCAAAATTCATTCTGTGTAACGTTCAGGTTCTTCCAGCTGTTGTGTTGTAAAAATAAATAGGATACAGACATAATAAAGACGAGAAACTTGCTGAATGAATAAGTGCAAAGGAAACTTTGCTATTACTTCTTTGTTGTCGACTTTCTCTGTGTTTTACAATTATTCATTCTTCTCTTCTCGTTGCTTTCTCCCTTTCCTCATTCCATTAGCGAATGCATTGTACATTTTCCACCCATTTCTGCCCCCAATACAAAGCACAACCAAGCAGCTGCTTTGGTTTCACTTCAAAGTGCTCCTACATACTTTCATCAATACATACTACAAAATAGAGCTAAGCACTTGTGTTGCCAACGCACTGACTAATTTCACTCCATTTGCGGTTTCCTTCCATTCACCATCCGTCTATTTTCTCATTCATATAACTTTACCCGGTTCTATCCATGTTCTATCCGGTCGTCTTTAATACTGCAATATACATTTAATTTGTATATTAATGTCGACAAATGCACATACCTTCTCACTTTCCTTAGCTTATACCATAGGAGTTACTTCTGTATACCATTTCTCTACTGACTTAGTTGTTCTCTATTTAAACTAAGTATCAACAAACCATTGTAGATAATTTCCTTTTATTGCCCCAACACAGTGGAATCGTAAAAAGTGAAAAATTTGTAGCTTTCATATTTATGTGCATACTAAAACCAGTAACAGCGTTATAATAGGATGTGGGAAAATTTGTAGCTATGCAGTTCTAAATTCCAGACTTCATCGCCTTCCTCCTCCCTGAACTTAAAACCACATCCACAGCTGCTTCTCTCTCTCGTAGTCTCTGCTTTGACATCTACAACATTTAATTACAGAATACACCCACCACTACTTCTGTAATGTATATGAAAGCTACATGTTGTAAATAGTAAATATATACTGTAAGTTACAGTTTCTAACTGAGCTCGACACTGTGTAAGCAGGAGAAAACACAGCGTATTCTTTTCTCGTCAGAAATATCATAAATTACAGACAATTTGACGGCACAGGACACTAATTGCTTGCTACTGTTATTTTGCAAATAAGAAATTTCCTCGTTAACGTTCTTCTTGTCCTTTTTTTGCTACTGCTACCACACCGCTGCATTATATTATAAATGTGTCACTTGTGTAGTGCCAAATGCCACCGCTAGTACTGAAGTACCATTATTTTAGACGCCTGCCCGCTAAATGTTTAGCAAATACACTTTATCACAATATTTTATATAGTAGTAAATAAATGACAATAAATGATAGCATTAGGAATTACTCAACGTAAAAACCTCAAACATCAGCAAAAGTGTTGTCACCATATAGCTTTGTTACAAAGTGTCGACCTATTTTCTTCTCCGTGAAGGTATTGAACCTCATTTCTAGGATGGATACTTTCATGAAAAGTAATAATTTTCCCATTGGAATTCTTAGAAACAAGTGACATTCTTCATTGACACACATATGTACAACAGTCACAAGAGAAAATCTTACCACTTTACAGCTGCATTGTGGTAGACAAAGAAAGCAGGATTGTTCCACATCCGTGTACATAACGAAATTAAACGACAAAGGAACACTTACACGTACGCATTCATAATAACATATATTTTCGCAGTAGTACCATAAGTGCTAAAACGTCTGCAATTTCTTTCTGCTGTGCCATAATATATTGGTCAGTAAAAATGTATGTGCTACAAACCACCACTAGAAATAGTGAGAAAAAAACAGTCTAGCAAAATTCTGTCCTCTCTCACTTTTCTGATTGTTTGCCCTGCAGACGGGAGGGAAAGAAAACAAATGGCAGGGCTAAAAGTGTTCTTTGAACCTCTTGATCGAAATCAGACATCCATATGGTAAAAATGAAAGTAAAAAGGATATTACTTTGGTTAGTATAACGATACTGGGTTGAGAAAGATATTTTTTAACACACGAGAAGATACATGTATTCGTGCATGATACAGTAAAGGCACATCTTTATACTAGAAAGGCAAAGTAAAGAAAAACCAATAGATCAAATTTAGTGGACATATATCCTGAAAGCTCATGCAGAGCTCGCCTCTAACATTATGACATGTTACGGTCATACAAGCGGTTTGGTTTTTATATCCAGTTCTGTCCTCTAGACAAAATATTATCCTTTCTTGTTTTTGTGCACCCTTCTGTTTTGATCTTTTAAATACACTATAAGTGCATAGATAGGTATACTGGATATATCCCATGGCTCTGCTTTGTGTTGACACGGGTTAAAGTATAAAGCTCGTCTATTGTATTATACTAACTATCCATTTGACGTTTTCTTCACTTTCATTAGCTTCACCAAATAATGCTTTTCATATGCTGTTCATAAGAGGCTCAAAAAGAAAATAGCAAAATGAAAAGCTTGTTCCTTCCTTCTTGATGTAATGGGTATTTTTGTGTAATGTATATAGTTTATATCCCTTTATAATACAAAGTCTGATGATGGGATATGTACGGACGGTCGGCACATTTGTATGAGAAAAAAGTTAAGGTAAAGAAGCGCTAGGAATTCCATAAAAAGTCCAATGATGGAGATGAGAGAATCCAATTTAGGATCCAAAAAAGAGAAAAGGGTAAAATAAAGGAAAAGGAAAAAAGAGAAGATGGGAGGTGGGTAGATCAGTCAGAGAGAAAATACAAAGACATTTTGGCTTTCAAAAAAGTCACTACCTTTTCGTATTTTACTTGTCTTTTGCTGTAAATAATATTGTGTCTGCTTGCTTGTCTCTTGATGCTTTTACCCACATATGTCATCATCACAAAAACATTACTCTCTATACATGTACATTTTGGAGACAACAAACAAGATTTATTTTGTTCAAAAGAATGCCGATAAGTACACAAATCAGAAATGTGTAGGACTTTTCGATACATGTTTGTGATTTTATACGTCAGGTTCCAATTTTCTTTTCAAATTCGTGCTGTTCCTCTTTTGGAATTTGTCATATAAAGGACCGGAGAACAAAGCACCAATATATTTTTCTGAAATTTGTGTTCCGTTCTCATTTCAAATATCTTCTATTTAAGATCAAGATTTACTTCTTAACTTTAATCATATCTTACCTCCAAAAACGTGACAATGTAATGTCAACGATGACCCTTCGGTGCTGAAAGATAAAACAAATATGAATTAATGAAGCATTATCAAGTCATATTAACATTTTTTATCGAGCAGATCTATCTCTCTCTCCAACGAATATATGCTCATAGGTATGTTCTCCCGAAAAGACACTTAGTGAGTTGAAATAATTTCTGTTTGTTGACATTTTTAAAACTTAAAAATTATTTTAAAATGGCACCTGGCTGTTTTATTGAAGGTGTAGAAGAGTTTTACAGGTTAATGGAAGGAAGATTTAATTGTCAACTTTGCTCATCCACGTTATCATCGCGGGATGCTTTCATCAAGCACCTAAGAGTGTTCCATGCAGATGTACACACTGCATTGACAAACCCCGTCAGGTCTATGACACCAGAAGATGATATCCTACTGCAAGATGTAAGTTAACTTTATACAGTATGTATTATTATTAATCTAACTTTTATCGTGATTGCTCAGTTTTGTACTATTTTAAACACGTAAATGTAGAAAATATATTATTTTAGTTTAAAAGGATCGTGGGGACATTCAATGTACAACTAGAATTCAGAG
Organism: Coecobrya sp. COE2; assembly: GCA_027743765.1. Lineage (NCBI taxonomy): Eukaryota > Metazoa > Arthropoda > Collembola > Entomobryomorpha > Entomobryidae > Coecobrya > Coecobrya sp. COE2. Next base: position 7,047 of record JAHZMV010005049.1, on the reverse strand, counting down.
ACATCTTACTATTCAACTACAATAAAAATGCCAAGTACGTGAATTTTGCGTATGCGATTATAGTGAAAGATGCGTTGAAACCGTCACAGATTTGCAGAAGACAGAAAGAGGGAGAATTGCCGAGAAGTAAGTGCACCGTAGACCCGTACATCAACCCTGAATTTCAAGTCAATTTATTGAAAGAAAAATTACCAAAGAATTATCAGCTTGGTCACATACTGGGCTATCGGAATCATGTAATAACGGATTTACATTTCAAATTAATGCACCAGAGGTCTCTTATCGCACCACAACATGACTATCTCAATCAACTTCTCTGGGAAAAATTAGAGAGTTGTTCTTTACTATTGAGAGTCAAGTACGAAGTTCGGATTCTGAATGGGACTTGTGGGTATGAAAGATTTCATTATGCAATAACTGTAATAAACAATATGATAACATTTCCTAGTTATGGGCACCTGGCAAGTTGTAATATGAATCGTTTTCTTTCAGATTTCTGTCTCTTGAAGAAATAAATCGGACTACTAATGAGAAGACGGAGGAAAAGAATGATGAGCAAGACGTATCCGCAGTCAAGATACCAAGGTTTTGGTACTCTATAATTGTAGTCTTCGACAAGTATCTCAACAAGTATTACTATGATGCGTATTGCTTGCCGAATATTCAATCCAGCCTAACCTTGCAGCAATGCAGAGTAACACTAAAGGCAGTGTGCGATGCTACTAAGCTCCCTTTCTTCGCTAACGTTCCGTACGACCTGGCTCAAGCAGATCTTATTCATGAGGCTGATTACTTACATTATGAATTGAATGCAACACTCGAAACGCTCAAAACAAAAGTGAACGATTTGGAAGCGGAGAAACTCCGTTTGGAGAGAGAGCTTGAAGCAATAAACTGACCCTCAATTTGAGAGTAAATACATGTATTTTAAAGTAAAAATCTAAAACTTATCGCCCTTATTAGTTCATATATTTCTGTATTTCATTACCTCGGACCGGCCACACCATCTCTCTCTTTTCCGTCATCGTCAAGTATTACAGGTTGTTTGGGTGGAACTGTAAGAATTAAATAGAAAAAAATTATAAGCTTTTTGTTTATATGGGAGCATGTCATAAAATCAATAATTTGCTACCCTATAGGACAACTTTTCACTAATGTTCATTTCTTTCTAGCCAAGTCTCAAGTTCAATTCATAATCTTCTTAACTGACACGTTACGAAATGCTGCACGAAGTTCTCCCTGAATTTTCCTCATTTTTAAGTGGAGAGGAAGTCAATGACAGTTTGGAATTCGTAATGACCTGGCTGCTCGTTAAACGGCAGCGTTTGTTCACAAAGCTCTCTTGGTGGCAGACTCATTTGTCGGCGTAATGAGCGTGAGAAACGATCAATAACGGGGTGACGACAATATGCCTTTCCTTGCCACCCAAATTATAATGGAAGTAGCAAAACGGCATGTAAAATTACACTGCAGTATAAATGTGCAAGGAAAGTAGAAAGTTTACAGCTTAAAAGTGTTTTACGCTGCCAGAAATGCATGCTTAATATTAATGAAAGGAGGACTACTTGTATTTACTACTGCAAAGAGAAAGAGAAAGGAAGAAGCAAGCAGAGCAATGTCAAAACAGAAAAACTTTCTTTCACTCTTGTTTCCCTAACCTGCTTCACTGTGACTGTCAAATATTTTAACTTTTTAACTGTATGAATCTCGACTCTTTAAGCATTGCATGAAGGTACACTTCTTTTTAGTGAAATACTGAAATTGAACGAAAATGTGGTAGGTAAGTAGGTACCATCAAGACATTGGAGAACCCCCAAGAACAACGGTGAAACGTGAGCTGTTGAAAAAGAAACACGAAAAAAGAGAATGTATATCAAGTGAAACGATGAGAGAGAGTGAAAAAGAATATTATTGTAAAGACCATTTCTTCCAAGACATTGAATCTGAATATGCGACGGCTTTTAAGCGTCGACGAAAACATGGCATTAAGCGGATCTCTGATTTTGTTGAATTTGATGGATTACTGTAGATAAATGTTGCATGAATAAAATGATTGAGCAGCTCCACCGCTACTACCATCGTTTTGTGTACTAACAACAATGGTAGTAGTTTGTTGGAAGAATGGCCATGTAATGGTAACAATACTGTGCAGGCATGTCAGATTTCAGTAGAGAAAGTCGATGTGCTTTTCTTTGCAAAAATTCATTATATTCAATAAACTCCATTTATAAGTTATGCATGTTTTCAAGAAAAGTTTATATGGAACAGCATGTTTCACCATTTTAATGCCTAAATTTTTAGAGATTTTCTTTAGGCTAAAATTTTTATTTAATACCCACGCGGCGGTAAGAAGTAAAATCGAGCAAGTACCTAAAAGCGTACCGTAAACTTTTGTATATAACAGTGAAAGCTTCTCGAAGCCAAAAATCTTATTTAAAAAATATCAACGTGAATGCAGGGAGTGTATAAGCAGTATGCGTGCTGGTGGTATCTTGAGCTTGTCTATTTTTCCTTTATACAGCTTTCGCATCATGATCACAAGTAGTTTTGTTTGTTGGAGGTGTTGGGAATTAGGGGATTGGTTTTTGGGACTTTGGGAGCAAGCACCGTTACTAGTAACTGTCGGTCGTGCTTGCTTGCCGTGCACACTACACACATAAATCCGTGAAGAAAACCAACTTTTAGGCTTTTCATCCAACATCGCATCGTTTCACTACCGCTCATGTACTCGGGATGATGATGATGCTAGGTTGACGCCAAATAATATACTGCCGTGAATACCGTCAGCTGTACCACTAGTGATGTGTGAGTACACTGAATTTTCGTTGGCTATAACATCATATTATGTAACATTAAATGTTGAGGTGTTGTGGGTAGGTGGCGGAAGCCCAGAGAAAGCTGTTGCAGTGATTCCGCTTTATTTTCCTTGAATCTGATTAAGGAAAAGAATAACAACAAGGAAAGTGGTGTTCAGTTGGGAAGTCAGAGAGAAGAAGCGAAAGACGAAGTGAAAGTACGTACATCATAATAACAACTAAGAATGTAATATTTATTCATTGTGTGCCAAACCACACACATGCACATACACACACTTCATCAAATCTATCTCACTTTAGGTCTCTTTTCTACTCCAGCTTTTTTCCCTTCTTAATGTGAACCAGGGAAAACTGAAGATTACAGTTTATTCCCTCCTTGTAGCACAAATTCGTGGTCTTACACTTTTCCGCATTCTCTCGAGTACTCCTCTTGACTCTGGCATATTTGCACGGTTGGACTTTCCCTGTTTATAACAGTGTATTTTATATTAGATGTACGACATTCAGCTAGAATGATGTTGACGATGTGCTGCCAAGAAAGGAATGAAAAAAGATGGTGCTTTGCGTTACTTTGTTGAGATGAATTGTAGCTACGAGCTTAGAACCAATGAACCAACTTGCTAACCTACATATTTTATTGTTCTTTGGCATATGTATAAATGGTGTTGCTTTTCAAGGCAAAAGGTGTAATGTTATGGAAATGTGGTTACTTTTATTACAATTCTTCTGCTCATAAATGGGCTCTCAAGAGAAGTCTGTTTGATGCTCAACCTAGAAGAGAGAAAGATGAGAGGAGGACAAAGTGAAAACAGTTAATGTTGTATCCCCTAAAATTGTACATTTTATTACGAACTATTATGCATGTATACAATGATGACAATGGCAAGAATGCGTTGAAGTATATGTAGGAATGATGATAGGGTGATAAGTGTAAGCAAACAAACAATCCATGCAATATAATGCGAAATGTACAGCCATTTTGAATGTTATTTATGACAAGAGGAAAGTGAAAGTGCTTATGGAAGAGCATCCACATATTTTGGAGCTGAATAAAGGATGAGAGATAACATTTTATGAGAATCTCATTTTATGATAATGAATACACATTAGGAGGCAAGAAGATTGAAAATTCCCATGATTTTTTCCGAGTATATATACAATTTCAACTGTGCTATTTAAAAAAAAAACTGGAATGAAGATAAAGAAATATTTATTAGAAATCTGGCTTGCATATACTTAAGAGTATGGAGGAATCTACTATTGCTAAATTGCTTTTTGTTGAGATATTTTAGAGTTTATAATAATTTAAATATTTTATATCGAGCATCTACATTCGAAAATCCAATCGCCTAGTCTGTGTAATAAAAGATAAAATGCGATTTTAATAAGTAAGTTCAGACTTACACACATGACGTAGGAGATTAAAAACGTTAGTGACAAGTCACCTTTAAAAACTTGTATATTCTCAATAAAGCTTGCACTACCAACCTATTTAACTACCCATTCTGCGCCGAGAGTAGGAGGATAAATAAATACACACATGTTTTATTACATTCAAAAGTGGAAGCAGATGTGTAGTATTTACAAACTCATATTATTCGAACTACACAAGTTTCATAGAAATTATTTATCATATTAGCACAAACTGTGTCTCCATAAAACAATGCTATTTCCCAGAAACCCACATTCTCGTATTTGTTCAAATATGAAAAAATAACAACTGTAGTTTCTCCTTCGTTAACTTGGCTTACGTTATATATTTTGTCTGAAAACAGATTTCTTAATGGAAAATATATAGACCTATTTAACCTAAACAGAAGAAAAATTAATTAAATTTTATTACTGAGAAATCTGTCATTTGCTCCCCTCTTGTCCAGAATCTTTCCAAGTAATATGAGAGTGTAAACGGTATGAAATATGAGACATTAAATATAAATTATGTGTAATGTAAACTGTACATATAATTTCTTTCTAGAGATTCAACTTTTGACGTCCATGTAACCTTTAAAATATATTTACTTAACCTGTGGCTGAGAGGAACGAAGAAAAATGAAATGTCTATGTTATGTTCCATGAAATCAATTTATGTATTTTTATGAATTTGTAATTTGTATTGAAATAAGTAGTAGTTATTTCTCGTAGCTTCTAGAAGCTTTTTCACGTTGCATTTTTTGTGTGCACTAGTCAGTTCTTGTTTTCATGTTTTGCGTGCAGTCAGTGAAGAGACGAGCAGACAGAAAGTCACTTTTGAAAATTGTTGTTCAGAAAAAGTTAGATCTGTAGAGTTGCAGTCTAATTATTGAAAATTAAATTGTTAATTAACTGATTACTTCTAATAAACCAGTAAAATTGGTAATAGAGTTGTTCCTAATTATTTCTGGCTGAAAAGAGTAGTCACATCATTATTCACCACGCCCGTTGAGTAGTGATTTATTTTCCAGTGCATTTTCAAGCATTTAGTCATCAGTGAAAATAGCATTGGTGGTCCTTCAAATCCGAACAATAGTAACGGCAATATTTGGTCCTTAACGAGCCCAGATTCAGTTCTTTGGAAACACAGTTAAAAATGCAACGAGAGCAGCGAACAAGTAACCCACCAATGAAGCTGGTTTACCACACAAAAGGAAACTCCACAAATGTTCGAGAAGCTGCAGGAATCAAATCGCAGCAAACTCGACAAGAGATCCCTTCGTGCAGCAGTGCGTTTACTGGTCAAGTTCCTGCCCAAGCAAATCCATCAGCCATGATGATGAAATCAACAGGATATTCGAAACCACGTCCACCATCCCTCACCCAAAAAGCTCTGAAAGAGATTGAAGCTCAGAGGCTTATTGCAGAGGAAGAAGAAAATTATAATGAATACATGAACTTCTTGGATGAAAAGATTTCAATTTCTCAAGAAGAAGTGAACAAATTACAAAGAGCCTGGGATTCCAATTATGAAGGAAAAGAAGATTGTGACATCTCAGAAGATGATAAAAGAAATCGTAAGAAGCTACAAAGCGATCTGGCAGAAGCTGCAGTTACGTTAAATTACTGGACTGAAGCTAAGCCCCGCCGACAACAACGGTTTGAGCAACGTATCCAGTCAATAAAGAAAAAGTTGGACATCGAACAAAGGGAAATTGACATTTTGGAAGAAGAAGCACTAAACAATGAAGTTGCTCAAATTAGCGTAAATCAGCAAGGTCGAGCGCATTCTGCAACTATGTACTCTCAACATGTTAGTGGTTATCCAAACAGGTCACCAAGACCAACCTCAAGATTGAGTCCAAATCATTATCCAGCAAGAAGTGTACTTCAACAGCAGGGGTACATGGAGTATGGAGATAAAAACTTTCAACATGACTACAGGGACATGGAATATGAAGATGATGATTATGGAAATTATGATGATGACGACGATGATGGTGAAGAATATGAAGCCCCTGCTCGTCGCAGATTACCTCTTCAGCAAGATAATGCCATTGTTCACCAGTTAACCACAGCACTGAGTAGAGCATTTGGAAACATGACGACGATGACGGTGAAGAATATGAAGCCCCTGCTCGTCGCAGATTACCTCTTCAGCAAGATAATGCCATTGTTCACCAGTTAACCACAGCACTGAGTAGAGCATTTGGAAACAAAAGTGGAGGCGCTGACAGCAAGTTACCATTCTTTGATGGAAATCCTGGGAATTGGTGCAGCTTCAAATCAGCTTTCAATCGTAGCATCAAAAAGTACAAATTCGACAAGTCAGAAAATTTAACACGCCTGAGAGAAGCTTTGAAGGGACAAGCAAAAACATCAGTGGAGCATCTTATGGCAAATCCTGGAAACGTAAGCAAAATCATGGAAGTACTGGAAATGAGATTCGGACGACCAGAATTAGTGTTAGACTACCTTGTGGACAAAGCAAGAAATGCCAGGCCAGTCCAGCAGAACAATCCCGAATCAACTGTAGAATTTGGTACCATGATAGATGCTCTGATCACAAACATTCAATCATTCAAGAAAGATTCATACATGAATGACCGCCACCTTGTCAGTGAACTTGTCAAGAAATTACCAAGCCAAATGCAAACGCAATGGTATGAATGGCTTGTGGAATACAGATACAGAGAAGCAACTTTGGGAGTTTTCTCTGAGTGGTTCCAGCCAAAGGTGAAAGCAGCACTGTTCCAAGTAAAGCCGAAATTTACAGAAGAAAAGGAAAGAGGAAGGAGAGGAGCAGGAGTCCATGCAGCAG
>JAHZMV010005048.1:0-29086 GCA_027743765.1 Coecobrya sp. COE2 | reverse complement strand
ACTAATGTATTTGTCATAAAATCATGGCTCACAAAAATGGCGAGATCTCAACTTACACACACTTTTAAGAAACGCAGTAAAGAGAATTAGAATCACGACATCCTAATTCGTAGATCTATGAAGAGCAAATGTCAATAAAACGTCACTGGAAATTTTAACCTGTGAGTGAAGGTTCGAGCATACGAGGGAGCGAGTATGAAAAGTTTTTTCACACAGTAGAGTATTGTGGTGGTGTGCGGAGTTTCTGCTGCCATTCGACAAAAACTACCCTCAGCATCTTGAATCTTCAGATTTATAATTCAAAAGCAATACCACCCTTAACTATAATTTCACTAACTGTTGCCAACACCTGACATAGCTAGGAAAACTGAAACTGAGAGTGGATTACGACTTCGGTTTCTTCCACTTCCTCAACTTCTATAATATATAATAAAATATGTTTATGATTATATTATTACTACCAATAAGTTATACACTTAAAATAAATATTTGAAGTGTTCATTAATGACATTTTAGCGGTAATCGGATATTAGTAGAACATATTATTAAATCTGAGAAACTCCACAAACAAAAGTAAATATAAGTTGCCAAAATAATTGCAGAAATAAAATTGGCTTTCGTAGTGTAGAGGATTACATTCTAAGTAATGCACATTGTGCATCGCACAAAGAATGAAGAATTGCGTTTTAATTTATTTGTAAGATTTTTTAGGATTATTTTACTCATTTCAACAAAAAGTTATTTGAGACACTGCGTAAATTAAAACATTGTGATGGTTATGCTTAAAGTCTCCATTTGCCATTTTAGGCCGCTAACTACTTTAAATAGAATACAAGATTGTAAAAATGACAACAGAGATTGTACAATTATTTTTTCAAAAATTATAGATTATTTTTTGGCGACTATTCTTTAACCTATCTAGATTAATAAAAGGATGGTTTCGGTTCGAGCTTTTTTAAGCAATATATGAATACAATTACTAAGTAAGAAATTCATAAATTATAGGAAATATTATTAAGTAAAAAAATTACCTATTTTGCTTTAAATAAGAAGCTGAGATACAACAGCGTAGCAAAGCGAAATGACTTATCCATTAAGAAGTTACATAGCAAATGTTTCATTCTAATTAATCTAATTCGCATATTCAAATCGATATTTCGATATTTATATTACAAATTACAAGTTGAATACGTTTTATTTCAAAACAAGTTGATTCAACCGTGCAACCGTAGAACACTTAATTCTGTTTGTTCCCAGAAAGGATGACGCATTAGACAACGACATTGGCTGTATTGGGAAATTGCGTATAATATTAACTGGTTGAATTCTTTCAAGTAGAAAGTTTAAGATCAGATATGACCTCAGCTCGAGTTTTTTTGTGAGTAATACATGAATATAATTTTATAAATTATCAGTGGTGTTGATTCATTGATATAATTTGACGGAAAATTTATATGTAAGAATCAACTCCCCCTTTCGATGTTACTTCTTTTTTATACAATCATTCCAATGCTAAAGCTTCGATTTATCCCACTAAGCTCTCCAGTTCGTGTTGTTTCACTTGATCGATTACGGTCGGAGGAGGTAGTAACTAGAGTTGTGCAAAATGAAAATTTCTCATAAACTCGCTCGCTCGTTAATATTTTTAAAGCCTCTTCCCGCTCGCTCGCTACTCATTGTATTTCAAAATGAGTTCTCGGTTCTCACTTGTTACTCGGGACCATGTTTTAATGCTCGCTGCTCGTTCCCGCTCGTTCCTCGGTATTGCAGAAATTCATTAACTGTGGGGACATTTTTGTGACAATCATCAAATACACACTATTATTTTTCGCGGGTACACCAGTACTGAGGCTTTTCCCTTTCCTGTATGCGGGAAAACGACTCACACCCTTCGAAATAACACTATTTTCACTAAAAAATAAAAATATTCGACTCTAAATATTGCTTTCAACAATATTTTTACCCATAATCGTTGTTTTAACCATTGAAATGCTAAACCGAGTTTCGTAGACCTTTATAAGCTCGCTCGATTCTCGTTGTTTACATTTAGGTTTAACTCGTTCCCGTACTCGACTTGTTCAGAAAGGTCATTTTGATCTCGTTACTCACTCGCTACTCGTACGAGTCGAGCGAGTTTACAAGAATCCCGGTGTACCGGGACGCATTGCACAGATCTAGTAGTAACAGACTGTTACTAACAGGTCCATTATATTTAGAAATTAGTCGAATATAAAAGTAAGAAATGTTCTCCTTCTTAGAAACTTAATATTATTTTAGGCACTGGCATAATTAAAAACATATTTGATCGTCCTACGAGTTACAGCTTTGCATTAGTCTCCATTGTAATAGTAAAATTAGCCAACAAAATTAAACAAAAACATTATACCAATTTGGCAAGGCGTGTCTAACTTGCACACCAACAATTAAGATACCACTGGCTACTGTGTATAATGCTTGGTCAGATTTGTTATTTCTAGGACATTGGTTTGAAATTTATACACGACTATTTCAACCAGTCTGCTAATAATTTTATAAAACATGCATCAAATAAAAATTGCTGAGAAAAGTTGATCATCGCAGTAATTAAGAATTAATTATCCAGAAGGGGCATGCGAACTAAATGCAATTATAAACAAACCATAACATACTAAGACAAAATTCATTTCATATACATATATTTAATTTGAATGTCCAGTCTTGCTGCTTTGAGGACTGTAGTCTTATTTTCAAAGTATTTTAATTATTTTCAGTCCTTTAGGATATTTAAGCTTGAAAAATTGTAAACATTGATGTCTGTCAGCAATTTCGCTGAAACTTGTTATTGTTTCACGTGACAACATGAAATGAGATAATTAAATGATTATTGTTCTTATTACGGTGATGCAGTTTTCTTAAATGTTTTACGACAATTGTACTCAATTTATGTATGGGTTAGTAGTAGACAAAAAGCTGACAAAGCTGAACGCCATTGAATTAGTCAAAGTTTTCTTATCGATAGTTCGCATTTATAAATTAGGTTCCTCCATTTTCAATAATCTCTGGATTTAAAGAGTTTGATCCTTTTACTAGATGGGCACATATTGTGTAATGCGTGCAGAAACACTTTAAACTAATTGCTGACGTTACTAGAATCAACAAATATTTATTTTCCATTTGCCATGTTTCATGACTTTAGATTGACAATACACATTATGCCACTTAAATTTCCCGCTTACAGGTGAAGTCCCTCAAGATCCACATAAATTACTTCAGCCTTCGCAAGGAATTATGCAGCATATTATATAAATTAATATGGCCGCATTTTTGTGGTATTATGGCAATAAACAATAAATCTAAAATGACTGCGTTATTATTCTACTTAGAAGATTTTCAACAACAGATTTCTGCATTTAAATTTATTTTTTGAGACACTGGTTAAATTGAAACTTTATGATGCTTAAGTTTCAGGAAACTAACTATTTTAATAGAAATCAAAACAGAAAAACTGAAGACAGACATTATGTACATTTGGTGCAACATTTTTGTGCAACTTATACGCCAAAAGAGAGAGTGTATACCTTCTGCCGGTTAAAAACCCTTATTAGGTTGGTCTCCGTGATTCTCGTTACGTTGTGGTTTCGAAATTTTTATAATATAAAAATAGCTGCACATAATCTATCATAGTGATAGTTTATATGCGGCTATATTATCTGGTCTTCAGGCTTCCATTCTTCAAAAGTTAAACTTTCACATGAAATAAAAATTTCCTATATTGACTCAATCCGGAAATAATTTCGAAGTATTTTATTCGTTGGAATGCATAAAGACTAGCAGCTAAAATGCCTGTATGAATACGGAATACGCAAACCTATCCTTTTACAAAAACTAAAAACAGAAAAACGACACATGCTTCATAGGAAAAAGTTACGATAAACGTCCAAAGTTTCTTTGCCACCAAGTTTGCATTAGGAAAATTCAGTTTGGAATTATTTTCTAGCAATTAGAATACATTAGCTTTGTCCGGAATTGTCCCCATTTGCATAATTGATGGATTTGATAAAATTCAGGAAAATGATCTAGCTAGCGCATGAAACCTTTTTCACTGCACGTATGCTCACAAAAAGCAGTAATACGATGTTTTAGAGTGTCTGTTCAGTTTCTCCTTTCTAGCTAGGCACACACATTTCAGCCAATCAGAGAATTTAGCCAATTTAAGCTGAAATATTCTATACAATGTTAAAAGTAAAAATGAGTGCCGAATTCAGAGGTTTTAGAACAACCCTGAAGAGTACGAAGAGTAACCTTCAACTTCTTTCTGGCACGTGCGTTAATTGATCAGACTAGCGACGCCTTCAGCAGTCATGAGCTTGGAGAGTGCGCAATGCACGCCTCCCAAGCACCTATTCATTTTGGGGACTCTAGCTCCCTTTTCACACTACACTCCGCGACTCTGAGCGGAGAACATCCGCAGAGCCGGAGTAGCTACAGTCACTCACTACCTTGTCTAGGCTCTATTAGCAAGTAGTGTTTCAGATAATTCTCTTTCCGGAAGTATAGAGCATTTTATCCGTTTTCCTAGCCTATTTCAGAAATATCCACTGCTTTAGGTGTAAAAGGAAAACACTATTAAATTCCGCCCTTCAGGCACTCACTTTCAGACTAGGCCTTATTTGCTAGAGTGTTTTACGTTACCCCATTTTTGGTAAAGATAGGGAATTTCAGTTTCCTTATCACGTTAGATAAAACCGTCAAATATGTGTGGCGTTAAGGAAGTTAGATAACTTTAAAGGCAGTTATATTCCAGCACGATAGATAAAGAAGTTAAATATACATAGCTTAAGATTTTTTGTAACAGTAAAACAGTTACATTTTTTCTAATAATGTCTCGTGGTTCCTAATCTAGTTCAGTTAAAACCTGTTTAGAATTAAGGAAAGTTATAATCATTGTAAATTATTTGTAAATTGGTTTATGTGCGAAATTCTTTGTTATACAAAAAGTTATCAAAACCATTACAAAAACTCTTGTGTTTTTACATCGAACATTTTATTCGTGGCACGTACAAAGAGCATAAAGCTCATCACCACCATTCCACATCATCATGATAATTAAAGAAGATTCATCAGTTCATTTTAAATAAACATTTCAGTAACTCTGCCCGCAATATCCTGTTGATACGAATCTAATCTGTGAAGCATCAGTTAAAAGATATACGAAATTTCACCCACCACCGCATACAAACTTACCTCTGAAGAATATAGTCAACTTTCGAACCGCTTGAAAACTTCTTACGAAAACATACACACTTCTAGTTTTTTGCATAGAGGTCGACTAGAAATCGGTGAATCGTCCAATCTACGTCTCGACCGTCGTTTGGGGTTTTAAAAGGTCGAAAACTATACTTTTCTGAAAAAGGGTAGATTGTGGGGCGAAGTGAGAACATGTATAGCGCTACCATGCTGGAAGGCCAGTAACCACAAGGGTTAATAAAAACTGAATTTCCTCATTGAGGCGACAAGCTTAAAAAGTATACCAAATTGGAATCTGCTGAACAATTTCGCTTCATCACTGCTTCACGCAACTACTTTAATAGAAACATTATATTTACTACTTAGTTTCTTCTGGTTCAAATCTTCTATAGGAAACAACAAATTTATTCTTGCCTATCGTTTTAATTTGCTAGAAATTTTTTTAAAAACTTTCTTCTAACTTAAATTCGAACAATAAGGTAAACCTTAAATCGGTTATTATACCAATATTATAAATTGCTAAAAAAAGTTAAAAGATTATGCTTAACCTTATATTTTTAAATGTTTGTTTTACAATAACTCGGCGTCATAATGTGATTAAAATATCTTTCTGAATCGGAATGATGACCACCGATAATGGCGAGACAATTATGCCAAACCCACATAATACCGCAAACATACTGTACTGTTATAATCGACGAAACCATCTAATAAAATCTGTTCAATTTCGTTCATACCCTCAACAATTAGGATAGCGTCGAAATTGAACAATTTGTTGGATAATTTGAACTCAGCTAACAAGTATTAACTTTTCTACTCTACCAATACGAAACATTCTTTAGATTGGTTTTTGTATTTTCATATAACGTTCTTTTATGTTTTTTATTATCATCTCAAGGAATTCCGGAAAATGTTTATCGTAGCTAATAATCTTGTCATGAATTTTTATTAAACCAGCTAGCAATCCTACATTGTCACAAATGTATTCCATTATATTGGAGCGAAACATTTTCTACAAAGCAACAGTGTTACTACCTTTATTTTTTGTAAACTTAGTATACAATTACGCTCAAGGAATTTCTCAAAGAAATGCATCAAATTCCTAGATATACGTGTAAATCTACGAATTTGTAAAATAATTGGTTACCTAGAATTCGCTTTCACTGAATATGTAGAAAATTGAAATGCAAATTAAGAATTACGTTTCTTAGAAAATCTACACCAACAATTTTTCCTTAATGCCAACACAAATTATTACTAGACTTAGAAGTTTTGCTGGTGATATTTTTTTAAATGATATTAGTAATGTATTTTTCATTACATCACATTATTGTTTGTCATCCCTCAAGACAAGCACATATTTTGTTTTTAAGTTTGGCATATTTTAAACCTATTTGACTGTTTAATGATCTTAATTTTGAATAGAATTATTACAGATAGTATTCTGGCAATGGGGTTAGCGTTCTTGAGTTATATAGAAGTAAAATTCGTCAATATGATTTTTTCTAAATATCAAAAAGATTATCACTAAACTACGATAAATTTTTTGAAAGGAGAAGCTAACATGGCCTGCCATAATACAAGAAAATTACTAATCCTTTAATAAGTTATGTAGCCAGCAAATCAATAATAATTTCTGTGAGTACGTATTTGAAGATAAGTTCGCTTGGGATTTTATGGTAATGATACAAAATACATGGGGCACTGTGGCCGTTTTACATAAATGTTATTATATAATTTCGTCGGACATAATAGATATAGAATAGCCTTGCGACACTATCCTCTGAAAATATACAAACCGAACATTGATCCTGTTGTATCTAAGTAATCATCGAAGGGGAACTTCAAATCTTCGTCACAACATGGTTAGGATAGCTATGGAAAAATAATTATGGCTGCAAGCTTAAATATTTTGGTTCATGTTGACTTGTTTGATGAGAATAGTAGGATATTGTTAGAAATAAATTAAAATTGAAAAATATAATTTTGCGGTTTGTTACTGGAAGCTAGCTGGATAGGTTAGGTGGATTTTTTATTTCAAGCTAGGCGGAATGGTTTATAGAATCTGTAACATGTATGTAAATTAGTGATAGGTTTTGTGATAGAGGGTTGTTTAGTATTCCGTCCAGTTTAGCATAATTTGTAAGGAAGAAGCTCAAGGAAAAGAGTGCTGAAGAAAGCGCTCTTTATTGTTGTTAGATTGGTAGTGTATTTGGTTTTTGAGGTGATGATTACTAGTAGAGTTAGGATGACAGGAATTGACGTTGTGGACGAAGTAAATTTCAAACAAAAATTGCTTGATAGGAATTAGTATTGTTATCTTGATTAATTCATTCCTTTAATGAAAATATCTGTATTTATTTTAATAAATCGATTTGATCTGACGATCGCCTTCATCAAAAAATGGCGGATGCTATTGAGTAAATATTAACAAACAAAAGTAAACAAACGATGGTAAAATAATTACACAAGTGAAATTCAATGGATGTGTAGAGGAATACATAAAAATGGATGAAGAATAAATCCATGCTACTGAGTTTTTATTTTTTGTAAGATTTTCTAAGTTGAGTTTTCCTCATTGCTTGAATTCTTGAATATGGTGTTAATGAAATTACATTTACGATTTCTGAGGTTTCCACTTTTCGATTCTATCAATTATTGTGGGACGAGTTAGTGACAAATGTATTCTGTATCGAAATTTGTGAAATGTTAAACCAAGATTAGTTCATTTCTTCCAAATTGAAAAATTATTTCTAGATGCTGGCAATATTTACAAAATTCTGTGATCGTGCGTACCCCTTATAACTAATTTATATAATACTGTAATAGAAAAAAAAACATACATTTTTTGTTAAGAAATGTTTTGTCAAATGTATCTGCAACCCATTGAAACATCATTGGCTACTTTGTAATTACCTTTGTTAGTTTGAAATGGTTCGTAAATTTTAAGAATTAACATCAAATCAAAATTACTGACTTGAGGAAGCCTTATTTCAATAATCCAACGATCACAAGTATATTTCTACGAGTAGTGTGCATATGAAAATATTCACTGTGATATTAGAAGCCAATAGAGGAAATATTGTCACTAATTAGTTAGGTAAAATTTGACTCAGTTTATTTTTCCAATTATATTCCATTGGTAAGTACAAACATGATAACTGAGCAATAAAATCAAATATGTCAATAGATCATCTCCAAACAAAACGGAGAAATCTCTTGTGTTATTTATTTTCGCCAGATTTGAACTGTCTGGCCCTGAATTTCCTAATCGATTTTAATAACCAAACACTCTTGCTTGACTGTAGTTCAATAAAACAAATAATTTCTGTCTGTTCTCTGGATCATCTCATACTTTATTATATTTTAATGTACATACAGTATTCATGCTGGCGTCGTAATTTAAAAAACATTCTTTAATTTAAATATTAATGAACTACTTCCCAAAATCCTTCAAGCCCCGACTACATTGTGAACACTAAAATCATAAATATTAGTATCCAAAAATTCTTTATGCATTTAAGATTGCTTTTTCAACTTTCCACTGCTAACTTTTTTAACAATAATGTATCAAGGTCTATTTTATTTAATGAAGGATCAATTTATGTTATATCTAGTACAATAATTTATACATAGGATACAAGCTTTCCATTGCTTATTTACCTTAACCTAATTTAAAATGTGTGATTATAAACATTATTATGATAAGACTTACCAAATGACACAATAAGTTGCTATTAACCTAAGCAATATTAATACTGGGTGTACCACAAACAAACAAATTGTCGTCGATATCTTTCACCCGGCATTCACCGAGGAATTAATTTAAAGAATATTTTGGGTTGTAAAATTAATTTTTATTTTACTTTATTAAAGACTTGCCATTTCTGATGCTTTGTGACAGAAGAAAATATTTAACTCACATATTCCGAACCCCTCGCACATTTAAGTAGGTCTTGCTTTGCTAGGTTTAATATTGATCTTACATCGTAAAATACGTAACGTAACGTATGAATGTATTAATGCTGTAATTAATAGATATGTGAAGACTTAAAATTATAATATTACTTTACTAATTAATGTTTGTTCTAATATACTTACTGCAATATTTGTAAAAATGTCATTTTTGTGTAATTTTCCTCTTGAGGGTACAAAAGGACAATAAACCCCATTACTATTACTATTATTAACATTTAAATTAATTAATTAAATTAATTTAAATTCATGTAAACACATGTTGTCATGTGCCAAAGGGCACATACGATACAATAAGCCAAGGACAATTAATATAATACGTACCAAGGGCACCTAAGACTAACAAACAGCTAACAGATGACACATGTTTTTGAGAAACGTACGTGCAACAAGGCACAACACCTCGACCATCTGAAGGTCAAATCTGTACTATATAATGTCGAAACGTTAAATAAAACAATCAGTCTTGTTACCACTATTTGCGTGTACACTCATTAATTATTTCACATCCATCCCAAAACTCTGGGATTTAACTATGTAACATGAAAATGTGAACTTCAGATGGAAATTGTTTTCCGTTATGATTTCATTTACTAAGCTTCTTGATTTTTTCTCGTCCATGTTACAGAGAATTCTAAACTAAACCGTTCACAATCGATGGATTACGAAATTCCTATCAACTTGCTTGAGCTATACCCCAACAAATACAATTATAGTAGCACATCATCATCATCTTTCTCACGGATGTAGTGTTTTGAATAATGTAAAAGTAAGGTTGGTAAGTGTGAATTTTTCAAACCAAAATGGAGCGCAAAAAGTATTGAAAATCGGTAAGTGAAGGATCTTTTTATTTTTTTAAAATGAGCCCCTGAAATATACTATAGAAGTATTGCAATTTTAAGTTAGTTATATCTAGTGGCCCGGTATTGTGTTCAATTATTCCTTTTTGCACAAAGAAATTGATATTCGTGCAAATTATTTACAAATTGGAATCATACGTTTTAGATCAGAGCAATGAAATATTTACAAAATCTGCAAATATTGTAAACGAGCATTTACTCACATGCACATTTACGGTTTCTAGTTCTGAAAAATTCACTTTTTCACTTTATCAATTATTGTGGTAAGCGCTGGGAATAAGTTAATCCTGGGCCGAAATTTTTCCAATACCAAAGGTTGAATTGTTCTTTTCTTTCAAATGGAAAAATAGTATTCAATTTTGGTGAGATATTTTGGCCAAATTTATCTGCCACCAATTGAAATACTAGTGGTAACTGCGTACAATGTCACGTTAGATTATTTTGATCTAGGAAAGTTTATCAGTTAAATATTAGCGATGTCGACGAGACATGGGTCAATGTTTCATAATTGTCAATATTAATTGTTTCAAAATGTCACCTTACGGCAGAATAAATACTTAATTGTATACAGGTGTAGACTCTGTACAACTTATACGCCATTTCAGACAACCCAACCAACGACAGTGTAAACATCTTATTAGATATTTCCTCAACTCATGCAAACTAAAGTGATACTAATACATTTTTAGGTCAGAATAGATAAAAAAATTAAAGCTTATATAAAATGTTTACGTACCAGCAATTTAATTTTGCTGCATTTTTCATCCGTCAGTTGCATTTGTTATGGTCTTTTACAGGTAAAAGGAATAAGACAAAGACATAATCGCCAAAACGCAGCGTATAAAACCCTTAATTATACAAAATACATACGGCACTAAAAGACATTAGTACAGATCACATAATTACACCAATACAAAAAATTAATTTTCAATTAATGTTATTCTCAGTTAAAACACAGCTGCAAGTTTAGATTTGAAAATTGTTTATCTACTATTCCAAAACTCTCTTCATGATCTTATTGAAAAGTCAATTTTCATCATCAGTTCATATTCATCTTGGTGCCCCTCGTACGTAATGGCTCATTTTTTATTTCCAAAATGGGTAAGCATTTACTGACGAGAAAAACGCGAAAGAGAAAACACCTTGAAAACATGCAACCCCATACCTGACAAAGAGTCTGATTTAGCTTTGCAACATGGAGTACTGGAAATGGAACAATAAACGCATTGGAGTATCATTGAATGCTGAAGGCTTATCATATCATCAACAAAAAATATATATGTTCTGTATTGACGAGTAGAAAGCCAAAATTTTGGTGAAACAGTTGAAAGAAATTTGCTACTTTGTATACTGTCTTGTATGAAACGATATAAAAACAATTTAATTTCCCAAGATAGAGTGAATGTAATGTTTTCAACAAGAGAACCAATAAGATTTGAAACTTGAAAGCATAAAAATAGGGTCAGATGCTACCATAAGAACGCCATATGAAGTAGAGTATTATGGAAAGTTATAAAATAGCCTGCGTTAAATGTTTGATATATGCATATTTTGTTTTACTGTTAGTTTTTCTCCTAGTTCAAGAGAAAAAATTTAGAGATTTTAAATAATCAAAACAGCGAGAGAATATAATTAAGAAAGGTGTAATTAGTTTTTAAGCAAAGGAGATTTTGAGGCGAAGGTCTTCTTATGTATGTGTTCTGAGGCTTATGTATTGCATTATTATGTCCTATCACGCCATATCCGAATTTTGGCAAGACAATTTATGCCAACAACAACTTATGTCATCAATTTGAATGCCAGTATTCATTTCGTATATTATTTTATTAGATCCAACTCCCAACTACTTCATGAAATTGTAATAGATTTGTTTCAGTAATCATACCAACATAATTGAATATCTTGGAGAAACAGACATGGAAATGTTCACATCCAAGTACAATACAAATAATATAAGCAGTTTTATCACCACAAAGCTAAATAAATGTCAACACTAAGTAGGTTATTTTTGCTATTTGTCTTTCGTTTTTTATAACAAGAAAGAGATCAACTGAATCAAGAGCTTTTTAGGTCAATCTTATCAACTTACATATCTTATAATAAAATTCAGAATATTTACCTGGTCTTCAGACTCATACACTATATACTTTTTCATTAAAGGCATCAAACTCTACGATATTAAGAAATTCTCTTAACTGACAAAATCAAACTATGGATACCATCTGTTGATGCAGCTGTATTGTTGCCATGAAGAATATTCTTTGAAATGTTTTTGACATATATATCTATCTGCTCTAAGTAGTCTTAACCTTGGTTTTACAATCAAGAGCATGTAATATTTGTCACATCAGGCGAGCCAGCCGGGACTAGCTAAACAGTTCCCGTAAGATCACTCAAGTTAAGCAACGGCCTCTTCTGCTTGGATCACTGAAATTGCTTGGATGGGTGGTTAGCTCAATCCACTCGGCCCGGCTCGGTGTTTAGTACGGGGTGGTATCCTGTAGTGGGGGTTCATATAACGAGGGAGGTGTGACCCTCCACAGGATCCTGACAGAGTTTCCCTTCTCTGTTTCAGAAGAGTCACTGGTGGAATAACATCCTTAAGTGAGATGAACCAGTGCAGGACTATAAACTAACTTTATTTTTAATATTTGTCACATTTCTACCAACAATATCAATATCCTTTTAACATCTGGATCGTCCTCATGACATATTTGTAGTAAGGATATACGAATAAAAGCCAAATACTAACCAATTAAACATCTAGTAGAATATTAATTGTCATTTGGTAGAATCGTTTAAGGAAAACGTACGAAATATTAAAGGAAAATGAAACATTTAAATGTTTCCAGGGAAATATTGATAGCAGCATTTACATGGATCTCGTTCTCACTTCTAGATTGGACAAAATTGTATTAATTAGTATCTAATAAATATTCATGAATTCAAGAGTTCTGTTTTTCTATTTTCTGTTTTCAACTTTCACCCAAACAATGATTATTTTCATGTACGCCAGCAAATCATCCCATTCATTTTTTCAACAATAAAAAGTAGATAACAGTCAGCGATTACATACGTTTGAAACTAATTTAATGTTTGATGCAATTTGATTTGTATTTCTGACAATAATTAATTCACCAGATATAAATTTTGGGGACATTCAGTTTTAAATGAACAATGCCTCCTGGGCATTTATTATGAAATAACTTATTGAACGAAATCAACGTACGAGTACTACCTACTGAGTAAAAACTATTCATTTACTGCAATATGGAGGCTATTGGCGTTAATGTTTTTCATCTACCGTCGCAAAGTATGAATGGTAATGTACGCCTACGATATTTTAGGAACGAGGAAATTATTTGAATTCACCATTATAGTAACTCAGGTTTATTTTAAATTAAATGAAAATTCAAAATTAGTCACTTTTATGTCTTAGTTTAATGTTGACATTAAATTGTAATTTTATTGGACAAATTAAAATTCATTTGCACATAACGTCTGCATAATTTATTAAAATTACTACCATAAATGTTACATTGTAAATGACAATGTTGAGACTACTGATGAAACAAAACAATAACTTAAAGTAATCAAACTTTTATCCGGGTTATTTTGTATTTCCGTGTGAGTAAAAACATTTGAGGATGCAATCCAAAGTCGATTTGAAGGACCCAACACTTGGTTGACTCTAATTCAATACAAAAAATTAACTACAAAGAACGATTTAATAATCTACTGACGCCCTGTCATCTTCATATGCATGGATTATATACGTTGGGGAAGAAGTTGACCAAATTTTAAAATTTTTGAAACAAGACAGTAAGAATTTATTTATCAACTTTATTAACAAGGCATACAATATTAGAATTGTCCAAATCGCTAAATTCAAAAAGAATGACTAAAAAAGCTCAAAAGCTGAGATGATAGTAACTATATTTTTGAGTGTTAACAAACCGCTGCATTTAATTTTCAGTGGTCATGCATTAGCATAAGCAACTGAATTAAAATTAAAACATTCCTATTTTCCGGTAAGCAGGAAATATTCCAATAAAAGATAATACCCATTTTGTGATTCCTCTGATTTATCAATTGAATTTTAAGTAAACCTAAGTGTATTTTTCGCATCTTAAAACAGTACAAAGTTAAGTCATTGGTGCGTTCACAATTTAAGGATTAGAAGATTGGCAAAAATTGGTGTTATCGTAATGCCGCTAGCTAAAATGGTTTTGTCATCTTATTTGATTTGTTATTAAGACAGCTGGTCGAGCTCCGTCGTATTTAAAATTCTCCTGAATTCAAGTTGGATTATGTACAAAATCTTCAATAATCAAGAACCTATTTTGACATAAATTTAAAACTGAGATAATGGAGACTGAATTAAAGGCATGTATTAGGACATAAAATGTTAAACAATTTCCGGATGTTAATTTTGTCAGTGCGTCTTAAAAATTTGACAAAATTATGAAGCTAATGTTCTCTATTGGATTCCATTATATCCGCAGCATGAAAAGCATGAAAATGAATCATTCACGCCAATGAATGTAATCTTAGAGGGGAATGAACAAAAATTTATAAGAATGCTGAGAGCAGAATAATTGTGCTTCACCCGTAAAAGTTTTAAGCTTTTGCTTCCACAATTTCTGATTTTATGATTATTTCTTTTTGCTTTGCACAACAATCTTTGCCGTGCTACCTGGTTGCAAAATAAATATAATGAGAATAAACTCCCTCACCAGGAGGAATTTTTTTCACGGAAGCAACATAAACTTTAAACACAAGGCTAATGTTATTTACTAAACGACAAACTATTTTCCCCAGAAACCTATCACCCATTAAACTAAATATCTACAAATTAATTTTTGTTAACATATAGTTTGTTAATGGTTTTACTTATGTTGCTTAAGGAAACTGTAGCAATTTATATTTAATTATGAATTTATTAGTTGCCGGATTTAGATAAAACGTAAAGTTTTATTCCTGAACTACTAGCACAATTCGAATGCAATCTCCCCTTGCTGTGAATCTCCCCTGTTTTGAAGTTCGGTTCACACGAATGTAGTTCAACTGGCGTTAGAGTTTACAGAAAGTTTTACACATGCAAAGTTCATTGCGGTTATTTATTAAATGCATTTTCAAAGATAGATACAGCGGCTGAATTCTATATTATTAGGAGGACAAAATGATAAAGAAGAAGAAGTTTATCCTAAAAGTCAACATGGAAATCAGATAACTCTGGTCTTGTGGCAATAAGGAATTCTGGAGCTTACTTTACTTTTCTTACGAAGGAAGCCAGGAAATTTACAAGACCCCATCTCATTAGTATGAACAAAATACTGGCTTTCATTTGCTGATGAGTGACGTTCAGCTTTCTATCAGCGAATGAATGAACTCCCCAAAGTACTTTTCGTGGCTGGCATAAACGTAATTCTGATATACGTAGCCTTACTTCTAGTCTTAAGCAAAGCCACTGCAATTTCACACTCTTTCCAGGAATTGTACAATTCTCGAGAAAACCTATTATGTAATGGATTCAGTCTTTCTATTTACTTATAAATTGATATCCTGGCAGGATATTCAATTAATTTGGTAAAAAATTCCTTTATAAATTTTTCTATTTTACCACTATTGTCGCAACTTTTCGATGGCAACATTACAATGCGAACAAATAAAAGTATAAGAGTTTTGTTGCACCAAAAGTTCACTGATGATTTTTGTGGTGTTACGTTGCACATATAATGTTGCAGGTCATGAAACATTAAGTCTGTATTTGTCTAATGCATAGGCGAAACCGGTTAAACAAATTTGTTGCTGTTTAAGAAACATTTTTCAACACAACATTTTTCCATATTTAAATTGAAAATATTCAAGGCAGTGGTAGTAAAAATTGGAATTGGCATTTCAATTTTGGTGCAGAATTTGTTGTAAAACTTGTACACCATTTATGCCAGCCTAACTAAACCCAGTATAAAAATCTCATTAGGTTTCTTAATTCCGCGCTTTATTAATTACAAACACCAAATTTGCTTCATGAAAATTTACGTACATGTATGTGTACCTCTATCCTGAGGATTTTGTCAAAAGCTGTCACATATCTTTAATAAAATAATCCAAATTAACCTATTTCAGTAATCATATCAAAGCGTATTATTTTATAGAAAAGATCGACATAAGAAATTGTTAACTCATTGTCAGTTTATTTTGCTGTAAATTTACATATATAACATTCTGGTGGGGGTCATAAACGTCACGGAAATGGCTACTTTTTGATAAGTTTCAGTGCAGTTAAACTGCTCATAGTATTTTTAATGTTTAAGCAACACTCTTATTTGTCCATTTTAAATTTTTATCTCATTCAAGCTATTTTCAGAAACGAGTTGCTGTTACTGTACAGCACATTCCAGAGTAGTGATTGGTTTGGCTGTGTGAAATGCAATTGAATAATGTGTAAGATTAAGTGCAAGGTCTCATAGTATATGAGGAGCAGATCGTGACATAAATAAATCATTAAAGCTTTGAGAATGAGAATAAAGTATTCGAATTATCAATTTAGTTGTTATATTTTATGCACAGGCACAATCTAAAAATCTTTGATGGTGCTTCCACTTACAGCTTTAAATCATTTATAATATTATTGGAAATTGGAGGCAAAAAACATCCTACCGTTTTATATGACATGTAAAATTTAACCACCAGTAATTGTAACACTACTGTCTGAAGAGTATAATAACTCTCTAGATATGTGTAGCCAAATTCATTTAGTGAGGACGTATCCCGATTATAATTACAAATTTGCAAAAGATTTTAACAAGCGAAGTCGCATCATAGAAAAATTGCTGAGAGAACAATTGATTATCTAGAAGGAGCAGGCGTTTGAAAATGTGCACTGTTTAAATTAAAAGGCAATAAAATTTGTTTGCTGATTTCATAATGCTGGGAATGTTCTTTAATTTTTATGCTACAACTATAATTTATTTCCTCTGTTTAAATTTCTAAATTTCTGGTATGCATTTTGATAATTAGTTTAATTATTAAGTAAGTATTAAACATGTTTTATTATTAGCACTATAATTAAAATTTTATTCTCCTGGTTATTCATCAATTGGAGCAAAAATGCATTTTATGGTTTAAATTGTGTAGCAAATTACGGTAGGACAAATAGGAAAGGTTAATCTGATGTATCAATATATTCTTGTTATTCACGAATTAATTTCTTTGGCGTCCAATTGATCTAACTTGATCGAGTTTTGTGTTTCGTTAATAAAAGTTTCCGATTTTACTCTATTAGTAAATAAGTAAATATATGTTACAATAACACAACTCATCAGCTAAATTCTTACCATTCTGAAAAATTGTAAACCTTAATTAATGAAGAAGATAAATGTACACAGATTAAATTTTAAATGGAATAAATTAATTATTTATCATTAAGGCGAATCATTATAAACTGTAGGTTGTACGTAGCTTAACTTATAACTAATATTTGTAAGTACTACCATCTAAATCTACCTACTTTTTTGTCATATATTGGCAAGACGCATGTTCCACAACACACATTATCCTAATTCTTCTGCCAGAAACCTTACAAATTGTCTAAGGATTTTAAGATTGACTGGGGCATAAAATTGTATTTTGCAAAATACTTCACATCACTTCGTAAGATAGTCATGTAAATTTTTGAAAATTGGATACCATATGTTGCCAAACCATTCATTTGACTTGCATGGGCATGAATCATCTTTTAGTTATAAAACTAAAAGATTGTTCATGTAACCTTCACCCTCTGAAAAAATTATTTGAAAGCATCAATCCCCTCTTTCCGTTGTTATTTCCTAATAATTATATCATTCCTATACTAAAGCTTGGACATGTCCCAACAAGAATTGGGAAAAGATTCACAGAAATATTCAATTATTGCGGTAGGAGGTAGAGGTTAGTGCGTAATTTTCCATATGGATTTTTCCAGAGGACAATTTTTCCCTAAATATATTTCCATGATTTTTATTTCCGCACTGCAGATATTTCCAAGCTGGCTGAATTTCCCCAAGTTAAATTTCCATGTACAACATATTTCCATGGTTGCTGTATTTCCCCACAATAATATTTCCATACCACCTAATATGCAAAACCAAGCAGCATGTATTACTCATATAATTTTCCAACAACAGCCCACATTCTTTCTGAATTAATTCACGTATATTTTAAACGTTGGAAAAAACACTGCTCTAAAAATAAGTGACAATTTCTAAAAATCTTATCAATTTAGATTGAATTATTTTTGACGGGCGGGTACATACAATAGCTTTTGCCATACAAATCGCAGGGTAGAATCAGGCAATAAAAAATTTCATCCATGGGATTGCTGATTCGGCAGCTGAAGCCTCTCGTCTACATGTACCTTTCTACCGACTTTACCATTTAATCAGGAACACCACCAAAAGCAACACTCGTTGCATTTTAACAAATGTTAGACGGAGAGTAAAAAAGATAATAAAGACACGTCATACGACATGTCATGACACGAACAGTTCTAACATGTAAAACAAGTAAAACGTTTTTAGCATGTCTCCTTTTACATTTAGAGAGATTTAATGACATACCGTAGTGACATTTTGGATATGTAACGCATCTAAGCGGAGGACCATAGGAAAATGCTGGAGCATGTTATATTCAATTTTATTTTAAAGATACCACACAAGCTGTGTAAGTTCAAAAGTGATTGTGGAATAAGAAGAAACACTCATAGGTATAGTAAGAAACTAAACAAGAAAGTGACATACTCTGTCATTTTGTTACTCTGCAAAGGTGATCCGGCGAGTTTATTGATATACATTAAATGAATGAATAAATTATTGATTTGTTCCTAGATCGAAGTATAGAACTCTATGGAAACTATTGGCATGGAAATATATAGCGTGGAAAAATTGTCCGCTTGGAAAACATTTGCTCATGGAAATATATTGCATGGAAACATAAAATGTGGAAAATTACGCCACAGCAAAACCACGAATAGAAAATTACGCCGGGTCCCAGGAGGTAGCAACATTTATATTGTGTTTCGATGTT
The DNA here is from genome assembly GCA_027743765.1 of Coecobrya sp. COE2. Lineage (NCBI taxonomy): Eukaryota > Metazoa > Arthropoda > Collembola > Entomobryomorpha > Entomobryidae > Coecobrya > Coecobrya sp. COE2. The sequence goes on along the minus strand of JAHZMV010005048.1, from coordinate 9,959 downwards.
GGTTCAATATAAAATTTAGAATTGTCCTTTCTAACTAAATCTTTTTAAAGCACTGACATTAGTAAATTGACCTGATTTAATTTCACTTCTCATTTTAGAGAAATGAGATCAAAAAAATAAATAGAAACATTATACCATTTCGGTAAGGTATGCCAAACTTGACCGCCAACAATTGAAAACACTGTCTACTTTGTATAAAATCATGTAAGATGCGTAAGGTCCCGTAGACTTAATGAAAATTAATTCGCTATTATTATATCGAGTCTGCTAGGGATTTCATCTAGTGGAGCCGTACCCGAGCATCAATGAAATTTGAGATTGCTTTATTTCAGTAAATCTAACCAAACAACTTATTACCTAGAAGGAGCATACGAAATGAAATTATAAATAATATCTGATGATTTATTTAATTGTCTTGTGTCTAAACTGTAGCTTGGTCACAATTTTGAACGCAAATAGAACAGAAAATGTAGCAAGCAAGATTTCCATTACTGGCTTTAGTTTGAATTTTAAATCGTAAAGATTTTTTAACTTTGAATTTCTATTGTCTTTATATCATCAACAAAGCTTTATTTTTAATTAACTAGTTAAGCATCAGACTGTTACTATTAGTGTCAAAATTATACTTTTATTTTGCTGAGACAGACCTCAATAGGGAAAGCAATAAGTATGTATCTTCTCTTTTGTCATTTATATAATTAGTTTCAGATTCTGCTAGAATTTCATCTAATGTTATATTGTACTACATTCACAAACGAAGTATTTTCGTTGGCGTCGAAATTAGCCAACTTATTCGGTTTACGATGCGGCAGCAAAAATTTACTTTTCTGCCCTAACAATAAAAATACTTATCAAAATAATCCAAGTAGTCATATAAATTCTTACGTATTGGTAAGAACCAAATAATGCGATGTAGGTAAGCAAATTATCGATTTAAAATGTATTGCGTTAACCACAACAATGCATTGTCGAGCAACATGGTCTGTAAGGAGAAATATAGAAATTAAAATAAACGCTTTTACTGTTTATAATAAAATTACTGTTTTTTTATTTCCCTACGAAAGTATAAAATATTGATAATTGTTCTCAGTCAATGTATGGGTTAATGAGTAGGCAAAAGACAGTCTAAGCTGAACACTACTAAATTCTTGTCATAATTCTACATTTACAAAATAGGTTCCTAAAAGTCTAACTAGCACGTGGCGTTCTAGAAGCTATTTATTTGTTTTGCAAGTTTGTGCTTCAAGACGTTTATCTATTATTTTATTTGTTGCAAGGAATAATGCAGGATATTATATAAATTCATAATAAATAAATAAATAAATAAATTCCCATAAATCCCATAAATTCAAATTATGGGAATATTTCATTTGGCATGACGGCAACAAATAATAAATAAATCTAAAGGATGGCACTTGTTAAATTAAAATAGAATTATACTTATGCTTAAACTAATTTTTTATTGGAAATTGTGACAGAAAAATTAAGTCAGACATAGGGCACTTTTGGTGCAACATTTTTTTGAAAAGTTATACGCCACACTTTACAGTGTATACCTAATTCAGGCTAAAATACTTTATCAGATCGGTGCCTGTTTTCCGCACCACAATATGGTATTGAAAGTTTATGTGCGGCGATTTATCTGGTGTTCAGGTTTTATTCTTCGACGGCCAGTCTTTCATATGAAACAAAAATTTCCTATAATATTTACTTCTTTCGAAAATTATCTCGATGCAATTATTCATTGGTATGCATAATGACAGAAAGATAGAATTCCTGTAAGTATAACTCGCAACCTAGTTAGAGTGGGTAAATACTAACAAAATTACTTGGATCTATATCTCTAGCTAGTTACATCACTTACACTATCTTAATTTGAATGCAATACTGCACAAATAACCATATGATCGTAATATTTTTGTAAAATAAGTCTATTTCGCTAAGCGGGGTTGCTATATTTCTTTTAGGTGTGTACTCGTAAATTATATAAATTTTATAAGTGTAAATTATTAAATATTATGAAGATAATATTGAATAAATTATTATGGTGAAGTTTGTTGGAGCTTAACGCCAATAATAGTATATATATAGTCCATAGATTAAGTAAATTAAACAATAGGTACTGTCAACAGCATAGTTTTGTTGTGTATTGAAATAAATGTTCTTGGAAAATCGTAAATAAATTTACATGATTTTATTAATGAAGAACCTGTAAGAAATTGTTCAAATATATTTCAGCATGAAGATATTTTATGATCTTTCTTTCTTTCAAAGTCGACAAAATTGATTTATATACCTAAACAGAATCTACCAAAGAATACAAAGCAATTCTTTTGAAAAAAACTCAACGATTTAACGATGCTTACTTGTGTTTAGAACATTTTCAAAGATATCAGTTAATTCTCGACCAGCTGCTTGAAGACACATTGAGCATCGGTAAAATCAGAGCGAAAATTACGTATTTTCCGAGATGATTCAAGCCACCACAGAAATGCAGTACCCTCAAAGCTTAAAAAGTGGCATCCCAATTGCATGTATTATGATCATGTTATGTAATTTTTGTTTTCATCTTTCTCTAAACAATTACTGTTTCCGAATATAATCTTGTAGGCTTACTAGCTAGAAGTGTTACTTGATGATATCCGTTAACGAAGACAATATCATTTTATCTAGGATTTTATCTGGTTGATATTTATATATAAACTGAAATCTGTCGACATCAGAGCTTGTCGATTTTTTGAATTGGGAAATAAAAATAAACGATTTGTTCATCAATACAGAATTGATTCCATATATATGTACATAAAGATAAGAACTTCGTGAATACCTGAATAAACTTAATTTTTTCAGTTATTTTATTTCATTTTTATTCATCAATTTAATTTTTTCTAAATCTGCCATTAATTTTCGTTCACAATTTGCGTAAAAAATATTTGGTAAAAAAATGCGTAAAAAACTGACGTTTTAAAGAAATGTATTCTATTCAACCTATAAAATGGAATGCTATTATGTCTGCAATTTTTGGAAATCAAACTAACAAGTAAGAATAGTTTTAACTACGCGTCATCGAATTATGTGATTGTTTCATCGGAATAAACTTATTATTTAGGTCCTGGTATTTAGGTATTAGGTATTTAGGTTCTGGAATTTTATTTTTATTTTATTTTAGTTTTCTGGAAACGTTAGATGTGCTTTTGACCTTACCGTTAATTTTAAATATACATACCTTTAAGCATTAAATGTTATTTTGTCCACAGCGATAGTGTCGGTAAGGAGACAAATATATTTTTAAAAATCATTTTTGACACTTTTTCATTATTTTTAATTTTGTATAGTGTTTCTTGTTATCTCATCCCATGAAATATAAAAAAGATTGCTATTGTAATCAACAGTTTATAGATTTTGTAAATTGACAAAAATAGTTTGATTTATACGGCACAAACTAGAATTACGGTGTCATCAAAGTTTACTTACTGTTTAGGTTATTGTTCTCCTCCTCGTTTAAGTTCAAGAAAAATTTGTAGAAATTGTTAAGCAACAGTTTAAACTATTTGCTCAGATTAGTAAAACCAATAATTTCATATTTTTTATACCCATATCTTTTTATATACCGTTATATCATACTCATATGTATATAATTTTATGTCATTTCAAATTCCTGAATATGATATTAATGAATTTACATTTAGGCTTGGGAGTTCTGAGGTTTGCACGTTTTGACGTTATCGGTTATTCTGGTAAGAATTGCTATTAGATTCAAATACATATATTGTGCATCGAAATTTGCACAATCTTCTAACGAGAAGTACTAGTTTCATTTAAAGTGTAAAATTATTTCTACGTGCCGGTAATATTTACGAAATTCTTCAAACATGCGCGAGCTTATAACAATTAGAATAATTCTTTTTGCCCAAAATGGTTCCCACATTAAAGTGGCAAATTATGGGTAATTTATATACTATTTTAATAGAAACCAAGACCGTAAAATTAAAGTAAACATTATAAATATCAGTTAAGAATTTATTTGTCAAATATATCTGACATCCATTAAAATATGATAGGTTACTTCGTATAATGTATCGTTAGATGAAAATGGCCTCCACAAGCTAATATTTAACAACAAATCAAAATTATCTATGAAGGTTTATTTTGGTAATCAAGCGACAAAATTCGTATTCTACGAGTAGTTTCCATATAAAAATGTTTAATCATATTAAAAGGCAATACAAAAAGCATAAACGCTAATTAGTTTGGTAAATTTCCACACCGGATCACTTAGTTTTCTAATAGTATTCTAGTGGCTAATATGAACATGATAAGTGAGCACAATCATGATTATGAATTATATTGCTTGGAAAAAGTGACAGGATATGTTTTACACTAATGGTGCAGTGAATGCACCTTGAATACAAAACTTATTAAATATGTTAATTTCGCTTAACTCCTAAGTTTACTAGTCTTCTAGTATATTTAATTTGATAAGATAGATAAGCTGCATGACGGTAAAACTTTGGAATATAATATAATACTTCGCCAGTGAGAATATAGTTATTACTTACTCAAATATATTAGATTACTTTTCTAATGAAGGAATTATCGTTTTGACAAAAGCAATGGGGATTTCTTACCCGAACAACCTACAGGATAATAGTTGTTCGTATACACAGGCAGGAAAAATTATGACAAAAATACCAAGGATTCATTCAAGATTACTATTTTGGGATTTAATATTGTCTACTTTTTCCTACAATTATTATTCTTATGCTCTCCAGTGAATGAACTCCATGTATTAGTAAAAAAGAATTAGTTCCATATTTTCCATATTTCTGTTTGGTTGATAACTTCAGTGTGTAATTCCAATATATTTTAGGAAAGAGGAATTTATTTGAATTTACTATTAGCATGCTACAGGGGTATCTTGAATTAAATGAAAATTAAAACTCCCAGGGCAGTAATCAAATATTATGTCAATAGATCATCTCCAAACAAAAAGGAGAAATCTCTCGCGCTATTTATTGACGCCAGATTTGAACTGTCTGGCCATTGAGCGTAGTTCAAAAAAACAAATAACTCTGTTCACTCTCTGAATCATCTGATTATTGATTTTATTTTGCTGTGCACAGAGTTTTCATACTGGCATCGTAAATAAAAAAATTTAAAAACCATCTCTCCTAATCCTTCAAGTCACGACTAAATTGTGAATACTAAAATTGTAAAAATTAGTGTCCAGAAATCCTTTATTCATTGAAGATTGAATTTTACTTATGAATCTTAACTTTTGCTAAGTATTAGTGTATCCATGTCTATTTCATTTAATGCAGGATTTAATTTTTATTATATCTTCTACAATAATTTATACACTGAATATAAACTTTCTATTATTCATCTTTTACTCAATTATAAATGTAAGGTTACATTACATGATTTTAATAGAACATATCTAGTGAAACAATAATTTACCAATAACCTGAGTGATAATAATCTTCGGTGTGCAACAATTAAGAAACACTGGCGTCGCAATCTTTCACCTGGATATTCACAAACAAGTTAATTTATAGAGTATTATGGGTTATAAAATTAATTTCATGGTTCTTATTTAAAGATTTGACATATCTGATATATTGTTAAAGAAGAAAATCTTCAATTCACTATGACCATACTCTTTGCATGTTTAGGTTTTGTATTCATGGGTTTAATGTTCATCTTAAGTCGTAAAATATTGAACTAATTTAAATTCATGTAGACATAATGTCACATGAAAAATGTGACTTCATGAAATGAAATGATGAAAACTTCAGACTGGGCTTTTATGTGACGTTTAATGGACAAACCCAATTTTATTGCACGACTTTAGCACTGGTACGTTCATGTCTCGTAGCTATTTTGTTTTTTTTTCAAAATTTCTGTTACAAAGTGGTTATCATCAGTTATTCCAAAGGTGTAAGAAATTGTGCAGTTTATAAGCTTATAAAATTGATCCATCGTCAATGATGAGACGAAAGCATTTACAAATTGATTTTTGTTAGAAATACAGATTTTATTGGATTTACTTATTTTACTTAAGGTAGCTATTGCAATTTGTATTTAATAATGAATTTAGAAGCTGCTGATATGCATAAATAGTAAATTACACTTTATTAGTTACTAGAACAATTTGATTACCATCTCACCTGTCTATCGATCTACCCGGTTTTATAGTTGGGTTTACACCAATGTAGTCAAATTGACGTCAAAGTTCTTACAAAGTTTTACACGTGCAAAAGTTAACAGTGAGAAGTTAATTATTATTCCGTTGACATTCAAAGAGTGACTATTTAAAAGAATGGGACATAAGCGATTATTCATTTCAAAAATTTACAATTAACGCAATAACGTCTGAACTTAATTTTGATTAAAATTAGCAAAATGTTGAACAATTTCCGAGCGTTAGTGTCCTCCTATCGTCTTGTTAATATACCAAGTAGTGTTGAAAATAAGATTTGAGGGCAACACAATGAACACGAATCTCCCTGAACACTTATAACTGAGGATGCGTCACTAATTTTCTGGACAAATCAGTATGAAATGTATTTTATCAAGTAATCATATATAGAGTGAGTTATAAATGGAGTATTTAAGCGTCATCATGCTATATAGTTTAAATTCTGCTGACGTGGACAATCTTGTGATTATTTTCAGTCAGTGCATACAAAGAATTTTCTTGTTGGCGTCGTAGCCAACCAATTTTGTTTTCAGCTCAAAATTACCTTCGGTCGAATGAATTTAGAATGGTTAAAGCCTAATAAATAAAATATACTGTAATGTAGGAAGCACTACCATATCAGTTAGGTTCGTAACTTCGAAGGTCTTTTCCAATCTGTATCGTCTCAGTATACTATTTTGACATTTTGCTGTTATTTTTGTGACAATTATCTAAACATTTCAATACATTCTGTAGTTTATTTCTTTTCATAATTTTTATTCTTAAATATGGGTTCATAACCTGATTCAGATTTACAGACACCAAAATCAACTGCACGTATAATAATATCCATACCATTAATTTCGTAATATGTGATGTCAAGATATATCCATAGGTTGCCGTTATTTTTTAAAAAAATTAAATTAAAACGTTTGGTAGTATTACAACGAAATATTAATATGTTTTGGCTTATAAATACTCAAACGATTGGGCATAATTCAATATGTGATGTCAAGATATATCCATAGGTTAAAAAAATTTAAATTAAAACGTTTGGTAGTATTACAACGAAATATTAATATGTTTTGGCTTATAAATACTCAAACGATTGGGCATAATTTTTAGAAGTGAAATTATCCTCAGTGTGTCAACAAGTTATATCAGTGAAATTCCCGTCAAATTCTAAAAAATTGATATCTCACAACAGAGGTTCATCGTAAACGATAATATATTTAGTATAAAAAGTCAGAGAGAAAAAGCTTAAATTCTAACAGTATCGTTCCTCATTTAATTCTCTACAAAATTCATAACTTAGTCGGGAATTAATTGCTTAAATTGTGATTTTAATGTATAACGTTTTAAAACACCACAAATTTATGGCGACAGCAGTTATCGCTCAAATTCACTTTTGACCACTGCAATCAAAATTTTGATCGATGGATTTTTTTCAGTTTGATAAATTTTGGTGACAAGATTGACTTACAATCCATTAGTGTATCAAAATTGAAATTGTGTCCACTTTCTGTGAAACCAAATATAATTTTTAGGCACTAGAAATATTAAAAAAGTATATGATCGTGATTCGAGTTACATCATTGAGGCTAGTATCATTTTAATAGAATACCATGAAGCAAGGAATAAAGAATAAGATTATTTTTTGATTTGATCTTATTATTACAAACTTTAGAAAAGGCCGATATTTACCGGTTCAATTATGCATTTTTACAATAGTCATTTCCAAATCAAAACAAGATTTAAAAATTTTATCAGGCATTTTATCCTTTCCGCCACAAAATGAATTATCAAAAGCAACTGGGTGTAATACCTTTGTTAGATATACAACTGCATAGGTGCGTTATTGGGTTATAGGCAAATTTGTAACTGGTAACTTTTATCTAACTTATTAATAACTGAGATAACATCGGAGATAAGACTGTAGATACCATCCGTTGATATAACCGTATTCTTGCCATGAAGATCATTCTTCAAAATCCCTGTGGCTCAATGTTCCAACGCATACAAAATTTTAATTACTCCAATAGTCATTCAACGTCAATTGGTTCTTAACTTGTGAATAAAATAAATGCATTTGTATTTTAAATATAAACTGCTGAATATGCCGTATCCCAATAACTGATAAGACACCTATATCAAGTTATATTCAAGGCGTTTACGTTTGATTGAATGAAAAAATAGAATTATTTTCACGAAATATAACTTAATATTATAATAATTTCTGCCATTTTTGAGAATAAACTGCCTAATACTATTTTCTTTTCTGCATATAAAGAAAGTTTTTATATTGGCGTCGGAATTGAACAATTCTTTTGAAGTTTTAAATGGGATAATTGTTATGTATTTATCAGCACCTTTAATAAAAAGTACAATATTAGAATTAAGAGAACTTCAACAGAGAATCGTCAGAGAAGAAAATAGTTTTATCTCTGAAAACAGTATTGAAGCAAATTACCTATACTTATTTCTCTCTAGGCATTCTACAATATTAAGGAAGCGTTATAATGTGACATCTTGATTTTGTTCGCTGGTCCCGCTCTGACTTTATTCATTCCCATGTAGCTAAAATGATCCGGTTAAGAGTTGAAAGGATTTTCAAAGCATCTAAAAACACAATTCATTGAATAGGTAAGAGCAGTTGTTTAATTTTGAGGTCTACTTTTCTTTCAAACGCCACAGTTCACCAATTTCACATTTTGTCAAGCTTTCAACGCTACTGTGTACACATTCTTTTAGTTGTAGACACGCTGTGTAATAAAATTGATTCATCACATTCTGTTCATATTGCCTCAAATTAATCTTTGTGTGATGTTAATGTACTTGTAGCCATGTTCTATTAAAGCGACGTCAAGGCGACTCATCCTGTTAAAAAATTAAAATCATTATTATTTCTAACTTGTAGAGAATCAGATTAGTTAAAAATTAATGGGGAAATAAAAAAATCAGTCTACAAAATTTAAAAATATTGACTAGAATTATGTTATTTGAAAATTAGAACATTTAATTTTTTCAACCAATTAAAATCAAAACCACTTAAGGTTAACAAAAGTATACAATTTATTCTCAGCAAAGCTACGGATTCACCTGCGCAAACACAAATTAATATATTATTTCGTTTCTGGATTATTTTTCTGTAAAGTTTTAGAAAAGACATTTTTGGTTTTGATTGAAATAAAGAACATGGGAATTCCCCATGAAAACCGAATTGAATTCATATGTGCGTGAAGACAAGAATATAGAATTAACTTCGGTTTCACAAATATTTTAGGACATTTTTAATTCATAATTCACATCATCCATTTTAAATCTGGTCCTAACTTTTGCTTAGAATTTACACAAAGTATTTTGCGGTGTCGTCAAAATTAACGAATAGGTTTAAAGTTCTGAACTGCTGCTTTGACAATTTATTTTTCTTTCCTACTAATATAAATATATATTACAGTTTCTCAATTAATCCGCTAAATTCTTGCCGTTTAAAAAAATAAATAATGTGATAATCTGAACAAATTATTAATTTTAAATGTTCTGTAAAAACTCTACACAAATCAATATTTTTTTTTATTTTATACAACGCTTAGGCTTTTAATTCTTTAGTTTTAGGCCAAATTGTGCAGTCATTTCCATCCAAGAGTATCGCAAACATAGTTTTCGTAAAAAATTAATGATTTACAGGGTACTCGAATGTAAATAGATTTATTTTTAAAATCCAACGTTTCGATTCATTTATTCATGAATCCTCATCAGGGAAATTATAACTTTTTTG